>PVJA010052166.1:0-12525 GCA_004027025.1 Myocastor coypus
TCTGTAGAATGACTGTGAGGACAATATGCAATATGTCAACTTTCAAAGAAAAGAAAGGGGAAAAGAAAAAAAAAAGTAATGTGGATTTAGAAAGGTTAATGTTTAATTGTTTGATCAATCTTATATACCTATATGTATTAATCTAAACTGATCTGATGATGAAAATATGTAATATAACCATTGTTAAATTTAAACAATAGAAAAAAAAAACGTTAGGACCCCAACATTCAAAGACCCAATCCAGAAATGGGCATCTTACGTGAAGACACACTTCTCAAAGAGATTCACGAAGCCTACAAATACATGGCTGTACATCGCTAGCCATTCGTGAAATGCAAATTAAAAGAACAATTAGGTACCATCTTACCCCAGAAGAAATGGCTATCATAAAAAATCAACCAGAAACAAATGCTGGAAATGCTGTGCAGAAAAAGTAACCGTTCTCCACTGCTGGTGGAAATACAGATTGGTGCAGCCATTATGGAAAGCTGTTGAGAGACTCCTTAAAAAAACTAGAGCTGGAAATGCCATTCAATCCAGCTATCCCCCTACTGGGAATTTTCCCAGAAGAACTGAAAACATCATACCACAGTGATATTTGTGCACCTATGTTTATGGAAGCCCAATTCATAATGGCCAAATCTAGGAAACAACCAAAATGACCATTATATGAATGTTTGAAAAAGATGTGGTATTTTTATACAATGGAATACTACTCAGCTATAAACAATGATAAACTAGAAGAGTTCATATATAAATATGTGTACCTTGAACATATACTCATAAGTGAAATAAACCAGAAATGCATGTATAAATATTGTACAGATTGCCTAGTGTGAGAACTCAAAAGATGAAATAAAAATGGAGACATAACACAGCTGAATGGGAATCAAAGACTTAAGGGTTAAACAGGAAAGTGACTGGAAGCACGAAAGAGAGGAAACATAGCATGAGCAAAACTACACACTTATGTGCCCAGGATGAATTAGACAAGGGTCCTAAGAAACTCCAAAAGTTTTTTGGCACTCACGATAGCAATACTTAATACTAGAACCATGCTTGCAATGCCTGTTATTCTGGCCTTTGATGTAATTTCAGTTACTGTTATATGTAATTTCACTTACTGTTATACTCTCTCAAGTAAATGTTTGGTTTACAAGAAAACAATAAAGGATATTAAATGAGAGTGAGAGAATAGGAAAAATGCCAAAAGATGGACAGGCTAAAATTTGGTACATACTTGTATTTCTAAATATCTGCATACAAATGTGTAATTTCTTTTATCACATTGTATAGGGATTTGTTAGAATATTAATGATTGGTGGAAATTATCAATTTCAAGTTGAGTCCAAGACGTTTGATATTCACAAAGACAATGGTATTAAGCTCAAGCACTTATGTGTTAGAGTAATAGTATCACTAAGCTTTTTTTTTTCTTTTTTGAGGGCTAAGAGTATAAGTTTACAGGCCAAAAATTGGAGAAAAAGAAGGGCCACATGGATAGCCTATATTTTGGCCCTAACTCTTCAAGGTCATTAAGGACTTAGGATAGAACAGAACCTATGCTGTAACATCATATAACTCAGTGGTTTCCAAAATTTTCTGCTCAAGAACATTAAGGGACAACAGAGGAAAGGGATTGAAGATATATAGTGTGCCTAAACAGGGAGTCATCTAGAGAGAAAACATTCTCTCAGGCTTTCACAGACTGTAAACTGGTTAAACAATTGCCATGACTCATCCAGATGGCTGACACTGACAACAGTTCTGCAAAGCACTCTACATGGTTCCAAAGTAAATACTGAGTGGACCTCACTGACCTTGGGAAATACAAAAATTACATGTTTTGTTATACAGGTCTTGCTTTAACTTTCTCTTAACCTCCCAGCAAAAAAGTTTAAGCATGACGCATAAAACATAAAGGTAGTTTAATATGCTGAGCTGTAAAAGGCTCTAATCAACAGCTTCCAACATTGCTGGTTTTGACAGTAACCCACTGTGATTATGGAATATTTGACTATGTATACAACTACCTCCTCCTAGATCAAAGAGAAGAAATCTACTGTACTAATGACCATTAGAAAATTTATCATGTCTATACCCTGTGCTCTGTATAACTAAAATGAGGACAGCAGTATCCATTGTACCAATTATTGGGAATATATTACTGATGTGTTTTGAAACTGTCCCATTATAAGTTCTTGTTAAAAGTAATAAAAATTTAAAAAATAAATGAAAATAATTTAAAAATATATTTTCAAAAGGAAGGCCCGTTCTTTGATCATAAAGGTCTTTGTAGGCATAGTTGAAAATTCAGCGATTTTTAAAATTGTCTTTTTAAATAAAGTATGCAATCCTGTGTTGACAAAAATAAAAATCATCCTTACACATATAATCCTTAAATAATGGCAAGAAATCATGACTTCCGTGTAGAGTCTGGTGTCCACCTTCCTGCCACCAACTATCTGATTGATATTTTCCATAGCCGTTCAAACCTTCCCTGTGAGATGCAGAGATGCAGACACGAAGCTGTGAGCCAGGCACAGACTCAGTGCGGATCCTCCAGGTCATGGTTGCAGTAGTAAAGCAGCACGTCTCCCTCACAATCGTGGCCACTTATTAGCAGATCAGGACTAAAGCATCTTGTATCAGGCAGCCAAAGATACAATTCATGGCTAAGAATGAAGCATCCTTTTAGAAGGTTTGTTCTGTCTGTTTCTGAAGTACTCAGTGTCACAGTCATTTGCATTAAAATAGAAGGCGTCCGATAAATTTCATCAATGTATTGTGTTGACACACGTTTATGGATGGTGAAGGGGTCTGTGAATAATTACTGACAGCTTTTCCACCATTTCTTTTTCTCATTTGAAAGGGGGACTAGACCTTGCTTGGTTTTGATCATAAAGATAAAGGGCTTTTTTTTTTTCAAATGAATATTTCTTTTGGTAATGATATTTAACTCTGATTTGATATTGATGCTAGGCTTAATAAAATTTGTGTCTTTTAAATTCAAGTCAGAAAATCTTAAAAAACCAAGCTCTTGGTCATTTCCTCGGTTTGCTGCAGTGGGCGAGGGCATCTGGTTTGGTTGCAGCAGGGAGGTAGAGACTTTTCCATTAAGTACCAGTTGCCATGGTTCCCACATTCATTTCTGGGAGCTATCCTGAGCCAGTGCGCCTGCGCATTGGTCTCTCCGGGCACCTCAGTACCACTCTGTGCAGGCCAACGTTTCCACTGATTCTGCAGTGTTCTAAGTCCAGGAACTCACTCCAGCAACTGTGGTTGCCCAGAAACCCACACATGGTCAATATGCTGCAGTGGCAGGATGACTAGAATGAAGGCAAGTGCCTTCAGCCAGACCGTGGAATCCATGCCCAGGGTGCTTTGGGTTTCCGGTCTTCCGGGAAGGGGCTGGAAACCCATTTTTTCCATGAAGTGTTTGGTTTGTCTTACAGGGAAAGAGCTGGCTACTGATGCTTCACTTATTTAGTTTTTGTTTTGTTTTGTTTCCTTTTTTTATTTTCCTCCTTTTCTCTCATCTTAATTGTTTATAACTTTTTTCTTTCTTTTTCTGACCTTTCACGCCTGTATCTGGTAATCTGAAGAACTAGTTTGAAGACAAAGCTATGCAATACAACAAATCATATCTAATTATATTATTTTGTTTTCAAATTCTGTATCATTTCTATTTTTTTCCTTTTCTGTTGCTATTCTGTATTGTTTTACCAAAAAGAACGTTTGATTCCATTTTGGAGGTCGTCTCATCACTCTAGTATAATATTTCCTTTCCTACCCAGAGGTTTTTAAATGCCACATAATCTCATTGGTAGATTTTTAAATATTGTTTCCTGGGCCCCTGGAGTCTTATTCAGGAAGGCTTTGCCTCTGCTTATGATTTCAAGCGTTTCATCAACATAGTCTGTGTTTCAAAGTTTCTCGTTTTGTATCTAAGCTTGGATCTGTTTTGATTTGATTTGGGGGCACCACCGCTGAATCTTGAAAATCCCATCTGTCCTTTGGCACAATGCAGTTCTGACTGTGTGTGTCTCCACTTTATGCGCATCGATAGTCCCAAGTGCTGCCTGTCCACTACCTCCCTGCATGTATAAACCATGTCCCAAATGGAAATCCTGATTATCAGCCTTCAACCTGAGGGACTTGATTTGGGACTGACCTAGAACGGGGTAAGTATCTCTCACCCTAGATCTTTGTGTCTTACTTTCTGTGCTCAGATCTGTGTGCAGGTGCTGCCAGGAATTCAGGCTAGGTGGACCATATCTGAATGTCTCTGGTTTATAGGTTAACCTCTGAACTTATCTGGTGTCTGTGTTTGCTCCCTCTTCTCTTTTTGTCCCCTGCATATTCGTCTAGTTCTTATAGTGGCTGTATAAAGAAAAACCTGCAGAGGCCCACCCAGAGTGGGCCCTTTCCTGAAGCTTTTGCCACCTTGTGTGGTGCCTGCGCAGTGCTGGGACACTGTCTTTGGGTTTGCCCTGGCCAAACACTTGCTAGGCTCCTGCTAAGTTTTTGCTGCTCACATTTGTCTTGCTGTGGATAGGGTTTAGATGATATCTTACTGAAGTTTGGCATCCTCAAATGATCTTTTCCATAGTTGTTTATGTGTGAAAACGTTATGCTTTATGTCTAGTTGTCCCCCCAAAGCCTCATGCAATCATGGCGGGTGGCTTCTATAGATTGAGACTTGATGCGCAATCCCTGGGATTGTGTTTTAGTACTGATGTTATCAGTCTGAGTACGGCTGAGACTAGGGGTGTGGTCTAGGGCAGATATCCTAAGGCAGAGAGCCTTAACGTAACATAAAGAGAGACGGAGAGATAGACTCAGCTGTTGCTGTCTGCTCCTTGGGTTGGTTGCCTCTGTCGTCATTTTGTTGCTGTTCCACCACCATGAACTGCTGCTCTCTGCCAGGTGCCACTCGGCCTTGGATCCAGCCAAGTATGGACTGAAACCTCCACAAACTGTGAGCTAAATAAACCTTTCCTTCCTTCATTTTGAGTGTCGCGTATTTGTGCCAGCAATGCATAAAAAGTAACTAAGAGAGAAGCCTTGGACAGCAAGACTTCAAAGTACTTGAAAAGTGTCAGAGATCTTCTGTCTACGCAACAGAAACTCAGGGATTCTGGGAAGATGGGATAGGGAGCTGAATTTATGGTTCTTCCTTGTGTCTGTTAAGTCCTGTCTCATCCCGAGAAGCAATAAATCAAAGTAGAAAGGAGCTGAAGTAAATCATAATTTAAAAACTGTAGTTTTAAAATTTGCAATTTAAGGGCACAGAGGTACGCAAAATTATCCATATCTGCATTCCATTTCCAGGTTTTGACTTTTAATTTTTTTCTAATTAGTATATGCTTGCAATACGTAACAAGGACATTTATCTTTGGGAATTGCTACATACGCATACTGAGTCTTACTCGATTTTGTTTCTGCTTGAATCTCCAGATTCCTTTTCCTATCTCCACAGGCTCTACTTTTCTGTTCTGCCTTGTCACACCCAAATAGCCTAAAAGACACTGTTAATTCATAAATAGACTTTGGTAAGGTGAAACCAACAACCCTGGGTCCGGATCTACCAATCTTGGTCCTGTCCAGATGTGTCTGGATGAGTCTGGCTGCTGTGCTCAGCTTTTTCCTGCTGCAGCTTTTGGAAGAGTGCCCGCTGTACTCTTCTTGCAAGATGCTCTTCTCCTGGGTTAGTTGGTAGGGTCTGAGCACCATCCTCTCTGTAGGGAATTTTGCTGCAGGGTTCAACAATAGATGCCAGAGCTGAGTTCTGGGTGAGGAAGAAGCTCTGGTGGTGGGAGCGTGCTGGCCTAGTGTTCCTGCCTATGCTCCCACCAGTCACAGGCTGTGCGCAGGAGCAGAGTTCTGGTGGTGGTGAAAGGGCACACGAAGCCCAAGAGGTCATACCTGAGTGCTAGTCTTGGTGGTCAGCGCAGTGAGTATGTTCAGAGTTCCAGTGGTAGGGATGGGGCAGAGCACAGGCGGAGAGGTCGTACCTGGGCACAGGCCTGGTTGGTTCTGGTTTTTGTCTATTGATTTTTTCTTTATTTAGTGCAGGGTCTACAGGGTCTCACTACAAACATCAGACTCATAGTGATGCTTTTGTTTTCAGCCTCCCAAGTGCTGGGGTTATCGATTCACACTACCATGCCCATTCTCAACTGCCATGTCAGCATGCCCTGGGGTAGGGGCCGGCATGGGATCGAACCCTGACGCTACTCTCTGCCTAAGCAGGCACTTTAGTCTGCTGAGCTATCTGTCTGGTCCTGTCCCATCATTTGTTGATGGACATATAGGCTACTTCTAAGGTTGCACTATTATGCTATAAATTGCACTGTTGTAAACATGAAATGTTTACCTGTTTGGGGAAGATACCTAAAAGAAGAATAGCTAGGCGAGATTTTTGAAGAATCTTCATACTGATTTCCATAGTGTTAGTAATAGTTCATCTTCCTGCCAGTTTGCTCCTTTACCTTACAAATTCACCAGAATTTGTTATTATTTGGTGTCTTAATGATTGGAATATGAAGGAATTCCAATGTTTTAATTTTCATTTCTGTAGTGCTCAGAGATATTGAATTTTGAGAAATATATTTATTGCTCATTTGTGTCTATTCATTTCAGTTGTCCAATTTTTGATTGGATTTTCTTTTGTGGCAGTCTAATATTTTGAGTTCTTTATATACTCTAGCTATTACTCTTATGTTCAAAGAATAGCTGGCATAATTTTTCCTGTTCAATGGGTCATCTCTTCACACCGTTTGTTGTATTCTTTGCACTGCATGAGATTTTTAACTTGAGATGGTGATTTTTGATATTATTTGTTGTGTAATAAAATCTGTGTAGAAAAGCATGGTCAATGTCTTCAAGAGTTTTCCATATGTAATCTTATAGCTGATAAGTTGTTCCTCTCTTTAACATTCAGATGTTTGATCTATTTTGCTTTCAGTGAAGTACATGGTGAAAAATACAACTTTAGATTTTACGTTCTGCAAGTGGATCACTAGTTTTTTCAGCAAGATTTATTAAAGTGGCTATCGTTCCTTCATTGTATGTTTCTGGCTCCTCTTCAAGAATCCAATAGCTGCAATGTGTCTTGCATTGTTTCTTTTCTTCTCTCCTTTGTCTCTCTGTCTATCTCTCTGTCTCTGTCTCTCTGTCTCTGTCTCCATCTCTGTCTCTCTCGCTCTCTCGCTCTCTCACTCTCTCATGCTCTCTCTCTCTCTCTCTGACAAAGGGAATCAAACTCATGACCTTGCACTTGCCAGGAAGGTGCTTATTCTACTGATCTACCTCCCCAAACCAGGGGTCATTTCTTCATCCTCTGTTCTGTTTCATTGATCCAAAAGTCGCTCCTCCCTCCAGTGCCATGCTAGTTTTATTGCTGAAGCTTTTTAATGTAACTGGAAATTTAGGATATGATGCTTTCTTTTTTTTTTCTCTTAATTCTTAGGATTAGTTTTGCTACTCTGGATCTGTTCTGGTTCCATATGAACTTTAAAATAGTTTTCTCTCTATTTTCCTAAGAATTTCTATTGATATTTAGATTCAGACTGTATTAAGTCTATGTCCCAGTTTTGGAACTCTGCCTATTTTGATGATTTTGGTTCTAGCTGTCCTGGGAATATCATTGTTTTTTCCACTTTTTCAGAGTACTGCAGTTTTCACTGTAAAAGACTTTCATTCCCTTGGTTGAGTTGACTCTTAAGTATTAGATTTTTCTTAATGTTCTTCTAATAATATTATTTTCCTAATTTACTTTTTCTGCATTAATTATCAACAAATAGGAATGCTATTATTTTTGTGTGTTGATTTTATATTTTGCTATTATGAACAGCCAGTTTAGGTAGAAATATAGTAGGCAATCAGACAGGGCTGGGCCCTTAAGCGAGTCAGTGAAAAAGAGGAGAAACCATCAGGACTGTGGCTGTAGGTGTATCTGGGTACTAAACTCTCAGTGGCTAGGTTTAGGACCCTAAGGGACAGATGCAACTTTGGGATTATTGATGTCACCTTTCTGAGATTTCTTACGATGTCATTAGGACTTGGCTATCCTCTCTGACCTTCTGAGACTAAGACAAAGACAGAGACAGAGACTGTTAAGACTAAAGACAAGGCTAAGACTACATATTGTTGACCAAGGCCAGTGATGTCATTGAAGTACCCTGGCCACCATTCACTTCATATTACCTAAGTGACTATATGTAGACATACGTGACTGTACTGGCAATCTTGTTGAACATAATTTTGACCCTCATTGTACCCACCTCATAAGTTTGCTCTGTAAAGCTTCCTTTGAGAGGTGAACTCTTGACGGTGCATTCAGGATCACTCCTATATCTCAGCAGCCATTCCTGTTCCACATTTCTCCATTCCAATTCCTATTCCGTTTCTCCAGTAAATTTTCCTACTGTTAACCTCTGTTGCTCCTCAGAATTCATTTTTCAATTTGGGAAAACATGAACTTGGTGGATTTGACATCTAACATTTCCCCTCTATTGCTGCTATATTGGTGAGTTTGGTTATTTACTCTAGGAATATTTTTGGTCATGTCACCTGTAAGTAATGAGAGTTTGACCCATGTTAACTATACTAGTTTTAATAACAGTCCAACAAGCCAAACAAAGAACACTAGTATATTCAGCAACTAACACTACAATACATCATCAAAAATAGGAATAAAATACCCCACGAAGAAACATTATAATCTTCCCATGTCCTCATTTTAAATTTATCATAATTTCAACGAAGAAAGTGCATAAAAGAGGAAAACCTAAGAAACTGGCAAAAACATAAAATTCAAGGTTGATAACTTTGATTACTTAAGCAAGGTGCAATCCAGACTTTAATCAAAATATTTTAGGATGACTGAAAAATAATGAGAGCTCTTACGCCCTTCGAAATATCTCAGTGGAACTTCTGTGATCATGTAGGGGAACTGCTAGAGGTCCAATGTACTGATTTATTTTCTCTGAAATTGAACAGTGAATTCTAAGGAAAAATAGAAATCAAGAGTAGGAAATGTTATTAAAGAAAAGAAATGGAGAATTGCATTGTGGAATGTAGAACAGGAATAGCTCCTGAGAGGCAGGAGGGATCCGGAATGTAGTGCCAATGAGCCCACCCCTCATACGATGCTTGATAAAGCAAAATCATAACATGGGCACAGTGTGGATCAGCATTATGATCAGCCAATAAGATTAAACATATGGCCATTGATATAATATTTATCTGATTATAGCAAGGGTACAGGGATGACATCTTCAACATTGATCAATTGCAATGGTTCAGCCCTTGAAGAGGGGAACAGGGTAGAGAGAAGATGGAATAAAAAACAAAGAAACCCAGGGTCAGGAGGACTAAGCTGTTGGCTCAGTAATTACAATTATTTGTTTCAAGGTGATACTTGGAAAGGTTTGATCATATGCCCAACATTTGTCCTAGTTTGCTCTGTTCTCTGGGGAAAGAATAGCTTGCCAAGGCCAAGCTGATATACAGGAGACCGCACATTCCAGAGCCCTGGGAATGCAGCTGGGCCCTTTGCTCTAACTGCAGGTCAAGGAAGCTATGCACATTGCTACATCTACTTCCTTATATGGTTGTTCATTCTGAAGCCTAATCTCCAATAGTCAATAATCTATAATCTTGCTAGGGATGTGGCTCAGAGGCAGAAGGGCCTACAAGCAAACACAAGGTCCTTAAGTGAAATTTCTGGTACAAAAAATGATAGCTTTAGTTTTTTCTTTAGTCTAGCAGTCTCAGTTTTGAATTAGTTTCCATAGGTAAAAGAGCATGGCCCAGCCCTAATTAGATAGCTGTAGGTCTCAAAAGGGTGACACGAATAATCCCAAAGTTTTGTTCATTCCTTGGGGTCATGTGAAGAACTTGCCACTGAGGACCTCCAGTAACAGTCCTTATGGATTCTCCTCTTCTGCCCTCCCTCCCTCAAAAGACCAGCCCTACTTCACTGGCTACTGCAATTCTACCTAATTTGGCTGCCTATAATAATAAAGAGAGCAAAAAAGCTTTCAAAAAGAAGAGGGGTTAAGTTCTCCTGCTACAAAAATCAGTTTATTCTTTACCTCAGAATGTACCAGTGGAAGAGCAGGGCTATGCATAATTACTGCAAGGCCTTGTTAAATGCTCAAGGGCTCACGTGCCCAGAAAAAATGTAATGAATTTACTATAAGAAGTAAATGCAGGAGTGGTGGTGCAAGCCTGCAATCCCAGTACTTCAGAGGTCGAGAAAGGAGAATTGTTTCAATTTCAAGACCGTCCTGGGCTACAGTGTGAACCCAAAGCCAGCCTGAACTGCACCGTGGAGCCTTGTCCCAAAACAGCAACAACAACAAAAAAAGAGTTGTAACAAATTTATCATTTCCTCCTGCAGGCAGCCTAGAATTTGATCTCTGAAAGAGAGTTGGAAAAATAATCTCAAAGGAGCACACAACAGAGAAAACATGGTATCTTCTGAGATTTTCTTGACTTGGAATTTGGTCTGGTCATTTTATACTCAGTTATAGAGCTCACAGCCAAAGGCTTCAACCTCAGGGGCAGAGAAAGTAAAACATGCAACAGCGTAGAAGTTTCAGCCTATAAGGCTGAACCTTTGAAGAAAAAACTCAATTCCCCAGGCGCCAGAGCCTTTGCGAAACAGTTGCCATTGCCAGAGTTGTTTGGGGAGGAGCCAATTCGCCTGGAAGCCTGGGGAAAGGGGAAACCAGCACGCAACTCTCTAGAAACTTCAAATATTTAAAAGGGTCACCTTGAGCCAAAAGTGCAGGAATGAGGAGAAATGAGCATGTCAGCTTCTCCAGTCAGCTCCCACAGACCTCTAGGTATACAGAAGGAGGCAAATTGGTGGGTGCTGGCCAGTGGCATGCAACTGGCTCCATAGAGCTCCAGGAACCACAGCACTTGGGGCAGCACCAAGACAAGAGAGGCAGCTTTGGCACTTTACCACCAGATGGAAGACATGGAAGGTGGCAGAGTCACCATCCCTTGCCAGAGCTGGAGGTGGACAAGGACCTACCCGCCACCATCATTCCAGGCGCCTTGCTATACAACATGCAGGGATGTAAACTTATAACATACTTCTAATGACCACCACGTTGCAGGTCTTCATCCTCATGAGGTGCCTGCCATTTCAAAAGAGCAGGCACAGTCTTACATCATCAAGTGGAGACCACTCTGGCTGCAGGAAACAAAACCGAGTGGGGGTGATAATACACCCATGTAATCTCTACAACACTGGAGACACTGACAGATTCCTATTTCACAAGTGGAAGAGATTTTCATGCTTCCTTTGGGTTTTAAAATGCAAATAAACCAAGCACACAAGTGTTGTCATCCCAGCACTCAGGTGGCTGAGGCTGGAGAATCACTGTGAGTTGAATGCCAACATGAACTCCATAGTGAAACCCTGTCTCAAAACAAAGTACATGAAAAATTACAGTCAGATTTGCTTTCATTGGAGTAAGTTTTCTACAAATAATACAATGAGGTTTTCTCGCTGACATACTATTGGTACAATACTACCAGACTGCTGACACTGACAACGGTTCTACAAAATGTTGTACACTGTCTCAAAGTAAATCCCGAGGGACTTTGACTGACCTTGGGAGATACAAAAGTTACATGTTTTGTTATACAGGTCTTGGTTTAACTTGCCCTTGATCACTCAGCAGAAAAGCTTAATTATGAGGCATAAAATGCAGAGCTAGGTTAGTATGATGAGCTGTAAAAGGCTTAAATCAACAGCTTGCAACATCGTCAGTTCTGCCAATAACCCACTTATGGAATATTGGACTATGTCTACAACTACTTTCTCATAGTTCAACGTGAAGAAATTTGTGCCAATAATGATTAAAAAAATTATCATGTCTACATCCTTTGCTATGAGGACAACAATATGCCATTGTATGAACTATTGGGAATGTACTACTAATGTGTTTTGAAACTATCACATTGCTATTTCTTATTTTAAAAAAAGAGGCAAAGTTTGGCATAGAGCCATGGCATTCATTGTTGCTAATTTCATGGTTTATTAAATATACTCATCCCAGCCTAATAAGAGCTTTTGAAAGTGTAAATGGTATGTGTGGTGTGTGTTTCACTCTACTGCATGCCATGATGGACTCTTAAGTGTGTTACAAAAACAATATCCTCATGCTTGTCAAGCTGAAATGTTACATGTGGCTTTTTAAAATTTAATTTTTTTATATGTAGCTTTTAGTCTCAAGATTTCCTTACAAACCTATATAACTCTTGTCTCTTAATACTCTACTGGGTTTCAACAACTGAAGCAACCATGGTTGGTAGTCAATAACAGGCCTTTGTTATACTTTATATGTCAAGATCCTTGATATTCAGATAAAATAATAATAATGAAGCTCATTGCCTCAACTACAATGATCATGTGACTGATTTTCTCTTCTGGGTGCTCAACAACTGAAATGTAAAGGCCGGAACTAGAAAGGTAACTGAGTTTAGATGACAGACCAT
>PVJA010052167.1:0-12523 GCA_004027025.1 Myocastor coypus
GCTACAGAGATACAGTAACACCAATGTTTATAGTGGCAGTTTATAATAGCTAAATCTTGGAAGCAGCCCAAATGCCCATCAACTGATGAGTGGTTAAACGGCACATGCTTTTTTAATAAGTGGAGTATTACTCTGCCATAAAGAAGGGTAAGCTTGAGACATTCCTAGTTAAATGAATGCAGCTTGACACCACGCTCAAGTGAAAAAAAAAATTGGATGCTATGTTTAAATATCTCCTGGTTTCTCTGGTGTCAGAAACTGAAAAGGTAAATAAGAGCAAAAATATATAGTAAATATTGTGAAATAGGATAAAAATATTCAAATAGAATGGGGAACTTGGGGAAAGGAAAAGAGAAAGAAAGAAAAAGAAAATAGAAAGAATTAACGGAAGGAAAGGTTTTGTAAATAGGAGAGGAAGAGAAGTTGAAGGGAGGGGAGGAGAATGGGAATAAAAGAAGAATCAAGATATCAAGATATCAAGATATGTCTTGTACATGTACAAATTTCCTATGATGAATGGCATCATTATGTGTATTTAAGATGTATCAGTAAAATTAATTTTAAAAATAAAATTGACTAAAATTTTAAGCTTTACCAGCTGACCAAGAAGTCACACACTGGCGGCATTGTCTCTTTTCTCCCTATCCCCACCCCAACCACACTGGTTCCACTTAGCGACCCCAAGACTATAAGTAACACTTTCTTTTGATTGCCATGACATATGCATGCCCATGTGGAACCCAAGCATTGACTTTTCTGTCTTCTGAAGGCACAACGACTTGCAACTTAGCAATTATCATAAGAAATTTTCGAGTATTTATAAAGTACCCCTAATGGATGATGTGGTCTTCATTACTATGGTGTATCTTTCTTTAAAAGAAGACACCTTATTTATTTGCAAAACTTTTCCAGAGGGATGGCTACTATGACTTCTCTGTGTATAGTTCTGCCTATAGCAGGAGCCATCCAATTAGAAAAGATAATGCAAAATTAGTGTTGACTTTAGTTGAAGTGACCAATGGTACCACTCATTGCTGGAAGGCATCCAGTTTGACCTTAACTCATTGGTCAGTATTGTTATGGATACAATTGTTCTCACTTTGCATTTCAGGGCTCAAGATAGTGCCTGTGAGATTACTAATATACCCTGCTGATTTTGGATTACTATTTTATGGCAAGTGCAGGGATCAGTTCAGAATTTAAAGAGAAAGTCTACCTGACTCCCTAAGGTATACTTTGATGATTAATGGGATTTATAAGATTGTTTATTGTTTTATTTCCTAGATGTGGGATTCTTAGAAGCATGGTAAAGATCAACACTACAGTTTGTTCTCATCACACTATTGGGACTTCTGTATGTGACAAAATGAACAGATTTTGTTTCAGTCTCTGTTGGTGTGATTAATCAGAATGACCAATAGAACATCTCCCTCATGGAAAAAGTCACCAGACTCCATGGCAGTACAGTTAGATTCATTTGTTATTAAGTATAATAAAGATATTACAAATGCAGACCTACACAGCATTAGAACACATTAGGGTCCTCTAAGCTTAGATTTCTTCTGGGATGGAATCCATTATATATGCAGATGTCACCTGGCTCTTTTTACATCATTTTCGTCAGTCTCAGAGCTTGGGGACCTGTGGAGGACCACCTGGGTGACTTTCCTTGAAAGAGCAGCATATCGTATGCTTTCTCCATTTTGGCTGAACTTAATCTTATGCCCATGTGCAGAGCTGACTAGGACTTTCAAATGGCTTTAAGTAATGCATTAGCGTTAAGTCTAGCTGAGGTGCTGGTGGTAGTCTCTGAAGATGGCAGGCGTGTTTCCTCAGAACCCTCACCTGCTGCTCCTTATTGTGAGCCAAGTTGAGACAGGGATGAAGAGCCAATGCTCCATGATGCACTGTCTCTGCGAGCCTATGACATCCTGGGGCTTCAAAACTTATACATCAGAGCTGAAACAGGGACCCCAAAACAGATACTATCTTAATTGTGTACCTCAGATGCCTCTCTGCATATGTGTCTGCATGTGGCATGAATGCAGGCCTCCTCCTACCTAGCCCAGGTCATAGCACTCACCTACTTTCTGCCATCCTCACAGTCACTCATCCTCAAGCCACTCCTTTCTTGATGAATGAATAAAACCTTGGTTTGGCCTTGGGTCAAGGCCTTTGTTTGGGTGACCATCCCTGTGACTGGACTTAGGAGCCTTTGGCTCTCCTAAATTACAAATATGCCTTAGTATCTTTATTGTCACTCTTGGTTGCACTGGGTGTGCTAGACTGGAGTTAATTTGGTAGGATTCCAATAATTTATCCATGACATTACAAATACAAATTTTCTGGACTGAGAGGAGGACCAGAAAGGGCTCTCTATAGGAACCAGCACAAATGCTCCCACTTTGGCTGCTGCTGTTGCTGCGAGTAATAAAGTCCTTTGCTTCTACACTGAGAATCTCAGATCTTCTGACAGAATCTATGAAACTATGGCAAACTAGCTGACTAGCTTTTGAGCAGGGTAAAACCTCGGGCCCTTCACAGCTTTTCATGTTATTGAAGAACTTATTTGTAATGTTATCATTGGGTTCAAGATTTTCACCAAGTGAATTTAGCATAATTCTCTTCCTTATCCTATACAAAGAAAGGACTAATAAGGGATTCAGGTGGCATTTGCTGTCCTTTATAGCTCTGTCCATTTTAGTGAGTTTATCCAGGTTCTCTAAGATAGCCTTCTCCAAGGGTGTGGACATTACCTCAATAGATCTCTCCAGGCTCTGTTGCCTGTGGTTTTTGTATCTTCTTACCTCACCCAACAGTCAGTTCTTGGACTTTATCCATTCGTTGTAATGGTCGCAGTTGATCAGCCCAATATCCATTCCCTTACTCCCTCCAAGGTGAGTTTCTGTTGGAACCAAAGCACCATTTAGACATTCACTTATTTCCAGGAATTCAGAGAAAGTGGACACATTTCCGACTTCAAAAACGGAATCAATTAGTTTAAAACTAATCTATTCATTCCCTTTGCAAAAGACCAATTCTGGCCAGTGACATTTTAGATGTCTGAGAAAGTTTCTCTGAAATATCACTTATCTCTCTTGAAAGAAAGCCACAAACATAAACACATTCTATCTCTAGATATGATGTTTGAAACATCTGCAATTATCTCACTCTCAGTGAAACCACCATTCAGAATGGCAAGGCACAGAAATGATGACAGTGTCGCATTGGTCAGCTCTTCAGCTGTGCTGGCCTCTCTACCTCTGGGCTTCCTGTTATGTGAGAAAATTCATTTCCTAAATGATTAAGTCAGTTTGAGTAGGTCACTTGACTACTTGATAGCAAATATTAAGCAGAGTTCTGGGAACACTTCTAATACGGTAAATGAGCTCATGTATTTAAGGCTTGCTGTTGCTGTTGTTTGGGGTGCTGGACATTGCCCCCAAGGTCTTGAGCATGCTAAGTTTGTGCTCTACCACTGAGCTATGTTTGCTGCTCTTTTATATTGAAGGCTTATAACAAGTTTGTCAGGTTTATCATTTCTTTCATTTTGTATGCAAGGAAGCCAAGATATAGGAGCTTAAAAATCTGTACAAGTTACACAGTCAGCTGAATTGCAGATCTGGCTGAAATCTGCCGAACTGATCACTGCCTCTTGCAGCCTACAGAATCCACAAAGTTGATCACTAGGCTGCCTCTGGAAGCCTACAGCATTCCAACAGATATTCAGCACATTTCTCACAGCTTCCTCAAGGAGAGCTAGGCTTTAGACTCCCCTGATCCACAAAGTCATGGATGCAGGCCAGCTTCACTCTTTCATGCCCACGTACAGGGCCCACTGCTTGCCAAAGACAGGTCAGACCTTAACATCAAATGTCATATCCTGTTTGAATACCAAAGAATTCAGTCAAAGGTTAGTAGGTGAACTTTCACCTCACATTCCCTGTATTTAAGCACCCTGACCTATGAACCTATCTGCAGGGAGTCTGTTGTGTGGGCAAAATCCTACCTTTCAGGAGAGACCTTCTGGCTGCCAGCAATGGCAAGCTTTTACAGTTGTTCTTTGGCTATCAAGAAAATGACCCAACTCAACATTAGCAATGTTCTCCTGTGGGCACCATGCCTGAGCTGAGCTGCCATCGTAAGCCACCTGGAGGAGTAGTCTGGGGATTGGGTTAAGCTGGCCCAAGCCTCAGGGAACTCTACCCAGTCATATCCCACAACCCTGAAACCAAGAAAGCCAGAGTGAAGCTACCCTCAGGTTCTAAGAAGGTCATCTTCTCTGTCAACGGAGCTGTTGTTGGTGTAGTAGCTGGTGGTGGTAGAATTGTTAAAGGCTGTCTTGAAGGCTGGCTGAGCCAACCACAAATACAAGGCCAAGAGGAACTGCTGCCCACATGTACGTGGTGTGGCCATCAACCCTGTGGAACAACCCTTTGGAGGTGACAACCACCAGCAAGCACATCGGCAAACTGTCAACCATCTACAGGATGCCCCAAATCCCTGGAACCAAGACAGTGCAGGAGAAAGAAAACTAGAGCTGAGGGGCTTAACAAAATTTGTCTTTGGATTGGTTGGCAGCTTTTTTTCAGGCAATGGGGCATCCTGGATCACAGTTATTTGTGGAATTGGTGGCTAGGGTGTTCATCCACAGGTGCCGACATGATGGGGGTCTGTTCTGCCCAGGGATCTTGGATTGTGGGAGGAATGATCTAGCTTTAACACCTCCACTCTGCAGGTACCAAGAGCAGAGTGCAGCTACTTTACCCTGCCTGAGTTCATGGGTCACAGGTTATCCCTTACACAGTGGAGGGTTCTAGGCACCTTTCCCTCAGTTATGCCTCATGCCCTACCACTGGTTTCTCTATCCTGGTGCTGGGCAGTTCTTGCTATTGTACAGGGTTCAGTTGCAAGGTCCCTGTACAGTAGCAATGCTGACCTTTGACAAAGATAGATGCTTGAAGTTCTTTTCCATGTGTCCCAGATCATCTCAGACCCTGTCTACCTAAACAGGGCCCTAGGTTGGGTGGCAAAGAATAGATATATGACTTCCTACCCAACAGCACTGAGGACCACAAGGAATGACTCCTGGGGCTGGAAAGATAAGCACAGGCGTTCAATTCCCAGTATCAAAAAGAAAAAGAAAAACAAGAAAATGGGGGCCAGTGAGATGGTTCAGTGGTCTAAAGTGCCTGTTTAGGAAAGCTTAGGCAACCACAGGGACTGCAGTTTGATACCTGGCACCACATACTGTGCCAGCCCCACCCCCAGGGTAGGCTGAGACCAAGCAGCTTTCAAGTTATTTGCCAAAATTACATATATTATGCAAGCTCTGTATATCTAACCAACATTTCTCTATATAAGCTTATATAATCACAAAATACTTCTGCCTTTGCACAACATTATTACATATTCTTTGGGTAATCAGCACAGTGACTCCAGCATTGTATAAGGTGGAAGTGGAAAGGAGCAAAACTGCCAGACAGGATCAGCGGTTTTGCCTCTGCTCCTCCTGCCCTTTGTCCTAGGACATCCTTTCTGTGTCTTTATTGCTAGGTCTTGTCTACTGACCTCCTTCCACCCAACCTATGATTAGCAAAAAAGCTGGACTTTACACAAGAGCAAAATTTTCCTGCCAAGTCTCCCATCCTCCATCCTTTTCACTACTCTCAGTAAATTATCAAAGAGATTTCTGCAATTATTTTTTACACAATCAGAACAACCAGAGAAAAGGTGAAATACATACTTCACTAGGGTAGAGGTTATCAGTGGGTGACTGTGTTTGGTTGAGGCAGGTGTGTCTATTGCTTCATCCTGGGCTAACATTCCTTTAAGGCTGATCTCTAAGGTTACTTCAGAAGAGATAGGAATAACATTGTACAACTCATTTCCATTTTTATGAAGCAGAAAATTTATTATCTTGAATGAAATGAAGATGGAAAAGTGCATTTGAGAGATTTTTACATGCTGTAGATCTAAAAAATGGATCTGTTTTGTCTTCCCCTGAAATCTTTTGGATTATAAGCATCTAAAGCTTTCTTTTAAGAAGATCTGAAATGAAGCAGATGGTCAAAACTTATTTGGATTTAGACCTCAAAAAATATAAAGCCTTTTTTTTCTAACTCACAATGGGCTTTTAAGATAAAGGTCAGAGCCTTGAGAGGTCTCAGATTTTTATGAGTTGTTATAGAAGAGTATGTGCAGAGAAAGTTGTACGTATACTGCAAAAATGATTTATTGTACATTTTAAGATTTCGAATATACATTCTCTAGGAACAATACAGAAAAAAGGTAATGAGGATAGGCAAAAAAGAGAAACTATGATTATGAATGATTTACGTGTTTTGTTAAAATACTTTTTGGGAATTTTCCTAGATTCTTAATGAAATGGTTCAGTACCAAGGAGATGATGAGGATGATGTGTTTATCTTTTGGAATCCAAACTACTAGTTCTCATTTTATAAATAACAAACATTTTATTGTTTATTCTTATAGTAGAATTATTTTTAGTGTGGTATGCTATATGGTATATTGGAGTACAGTATAATAGTATTCTTTTTTCTGATTTTAAAAACAACATGTACTTACTATAGGGAAGTTTAAAAACACTCCTTCATTCAAACAATAAATATTTTTGAACTTCTACTAGATATGGGCAATAGGAATACAATCAGTGTCAAACAAAAACTGATACAATCTCTGTTCTCATAGAATTTAAAATTGAATATGAAGCTCCAATATTGAACATTTTCTATGGTCAGGGAAAATATCTATAATTAAAATTTACCTTTTAATACCGTATTTTAACAATAAGTTAGGCAGATAGTAGGCAGAAAATTTATTAGTTGAATGGAGATAGAACTATATCTTCTTCACTTCTTGAAGGAATGAATGAATGAATGTTGGATTTTTATCTCTAACTTCATAAACCAGAGCACCTTTATTTCTCCCCCCAAAATCGTCCAAACATCTATCTGCTGGGTAAGCTACAGGCTGTAAGGCTTCCTTTGGGGATTCTTTCTCTTGTTGAGAAGTCCACAAAACCAGGTCCTTCCAAGACCTTAAATGGTGGCAAAGGCTGGCTTCTTCTTGAGGCACCTCAGTTGTCCCACAGTAGCCTCTGACTGATAATGAGTCCTGCATAATCCCACAGCAATGTTTACCTACTCCTAACCTGATACCTTCCTGACCCAGATAACCACACAGTGTTCACATCTTGCGGAAAGCACGATCCCCTGCCTGTGGGGCCAATGACATTCAGCACTCCCTTCACCTGCACTGTGAGCATTGTGTCATGGACTTTGATGGCAGCATGGCCATCTTGTACAGAGATTTCTCAGCTAATAGTGAGACACACACTTACTCAACCCAATACATGAACACACATATTTAAATCTGAAATAAACATTTAATGAGACTTATGCATCCTACGTATGATCCATTTTGCTATATTCTTTTTCTATGTGGTGAATATGGTGGTAAACACCTGTGGTCCCAGGTTTGAGACCATCTGGGTTATGCAACCATACTCTGTCTCAAAAAAACAAAACAAAACAAAACAAATACTGACTATTATTCATTAATGGTGTGAAACCCATAATTTGAAGAATGCTGGCTAAAACTTTGGCCTGGTTTTCTACTTAAATTTCCAGGTCACAAAGGTGACGATTACACTCATTACACTGCCTTGGGGAAAACATAACTTCAGCAGCAAAAACAATGACTGACAATAAGGCAATAATTTTAAAAATTACACAGAGGCTGGGGAGGTAGCTTAGTGGTAGAGGGCTTTCCAATCATATAGTAAGCCCTGGGTGCATTCCCTAGCACTACAAAATAACAATGCTATTATATATAGATACTATTTGAGATCAGATTGGTTAATCTGGGGCATACTGACTAGAAGGGAACTCAGGAAGGATTTTATTTCTCTACTTAGGTACTGTTTCTGTGGGAAAGTTCAGTTTGTATAGGTTCATTGTATGAGTCAATCCTCAGAATGATGCTAGGAGCCCAAGTGCTCATAAAAAATTAAAAGGACAAATGCACTGTGGAATATTCACATCATAGAATACTGAAGAGTAAGATAAAGAGCAATTTCTAATTACATGTAGCAGATGAATCCTAAAACATAAAATAAAGGATTCCAGATATAGCATGATATGTATTATAAGATTTGTTGACATTTGGTACAAAGTAGGTAAAGCTAATCCATATCTAGTCATAGTTATGGGAGGGGAGTACAAGGAGATCTGGAGCCAGGAAATGTTCAAGGTGATAAAGGAAATGGTCTATGTCATGTGAGTGTGTTCAGTGTGTTCAAGAGAATTTAAAGCTGTCACAGCTTTGTGAGAAAGTGATTATTGCTACTTCCATTCACAGACAGGAAATCTGGGGTTCCAAAAAAAATTTACAGCTTGGCTGAGGGTGCGCATTTCTTAAGTGACAGAGCTGTGAGCGGACTGTGGTCTTTGGCTCCAAGTGCCAGGAGCAGGGCCATTGTAAAGAGTGGGCTTCCTCAGACCCAGTAAAGGAACTTAATACTGGTCTTTTTAAATAATGCGTAATAGGGGCTGGGGAGATAGCTCCAAGGCACAAGTGCCTGCTGGGCAAGTGCAAGGTCATGAGTTCGAACCCTGGTCCCACAAAAAAAAAAAAAAAAAAAATAAATAAATAAATAAAATAAAATAAATAATGCGTAATAGTGCTGAGCAGGAAAGCATACATATTATGTGATTCACTGACATTTTCTTTCCTCTTTGATGTATGAATTACACAAATATGTGTTGTTTAGTTTTCAGTTGTTTGGAAATTGTTTCAGTCAGCTTTCCATCACTGTGGCAAAATACACAAGAAAAACAACTTAAAGGAAAGATTTCTTTTGGTTTATGGTTTTAGTCTGTGGTGAGGTTGCTGCATTGCTTTTAGGCTTGAAGTGAGGCAGAAATATTATTGCAGGAGGGCATGGGGGAGGAAATCTGTTTATCTAACACCAGCCAGGAAGAAGAAAGACTGAGAAAACCCAGGAGCCTGTGCTTGTGGGCTTTTTCTTTCTGTTTTTCTCCCCTCCAGGTTCCCACCCTCTCAGGTGGTGCTACCCACATTCACAGTGGGCCTCCTGTATCCTTTTCTTTTCTTTTTTTTTTTTTTTTCTTGAGACAGGGTCTCGCTATGCAGTTCAGACTGGCCTTGCGCTCACTTTTGTAGCCCAGGCTGGTCTCGAACTTGCACCAATCCTCCTGCCTCAGTCTCCCGAGTGCTGGGATTACAGGAGTGCACCACCATGCCCGGCTCTTTTCTTTTCTTTTCTTTTTTTTTGTGGGACCGGGGTTCAAACTCATGACCTTGCCAGGCAGACACTTGTGCCACGAGGTATCTCCCCAGCGCCCTGCATCCCTTTGTTATCCACACATGCTAATGGTTTCTGGAAACACCACAGAAGTGTTTTACTAATTTCATAGGTATTTCCCAATCCTATGAAGTGGGCTACCAAGATTAACTATCACAGAGGCTTCCTTCTTAGCTTTATATTTTTTGATTTCTAATTTGACCTTGTTGTTCTCAGAAAACAAAGTTTTGTGTTTTCAATTCATTAAAAAAAATTCCAGTGTGTTTTGTGGCCCAGGATCTTGTCTCTCTTGGTGTAGATTCCATAAGCACTTGAGTTGTACCCTGTTGTCTTTCAGTATAGTTCTCTATAAAAGACTCTAGACTTTATTGGTTGAGGGTATTGAGGTCTTCTATATTCTTGATGATTATTTTTGTCTAGCTGTTTTATCCATTTGAGAGAGAGAGAGAGAGAGGTTAATGTTAACACAATAATTATAGATGTATTTCTCTTTTGAGGTCTATGGGGTCTACTTCAATATCTTGTAGCTGCTATGTTTGTGTATGTATTTGTTTTCAGGGGCTGACATGAAAAGAGGCTTTGCTATAATAAGTGGTGAAAAGAGGCTTTAATAAAATAAGGGATGAACTTTGTCCCATGAGGTGACAAGCTAAAAT
This sequence comes from Myocastor coypus, assembly GCA_004027025.1. Classification (NCBI taxonomy): domain Eukaryota; kingdom Metazoa; phylum Chordata; class Mammalia; order Rodentia; family Myocastoridae; genus Myocastor; species Myocastor coypus. The sequence goes on from PVJA010052167.1 coordinate 10,006, forward strand.
GCCAGGCACTGCAATGCAACTACAAACTGCAGTGTTTGCCCCTCTGGATAGATCAGTGCTCACCAGCCACTTCTCAATGTCATGGTCTGAAGCTAAAAGACAAGTTTTAGTGGAGATTTCAAAATTCTCCAGTGTTACTTATTGTTGTCATCACCACAGTTCTCAATAAGCGTTCCTAAAAGGCAGTTTTAAAATGTGAACTGATTACTTCAGTCTTATAATTTAGAAACAAAAACTACTTAAAATTCTATGCTGCCACCCTGCTTGCACGTAACAGTGTAGGCACATTCAAAGGCTGTAGCCCTCCAGGTGTGACCCATACTCTTCAAAAGGGTGATGCTCCTTCCCGTTCACAAAAGTGACACAACCATTGTTTTTAATACAGACGTTTATGTACAGTGAGCAACCCTCATGGCTTTTCAGCTTTCTTGTTAATTCTAACACTTTTTAGGAAATGAGTTTAAATTACACAGAGTATGTGTATTGAAATAAGAAGATCTACATGATAGAAATTCAGGGTCTGCATGTTTAACCGTGGGGCTTCTCTCCCAACCTTTTTTTTTTTTTTTTTTTTAAAGAATTTACATCAGTCAAGGCACGACTAGAACAGGAGTAGTGGACACCAACAATTCTTCCACATGGCTTAGGTGCTCTGGGCCCACTGCCCTCCCTGTGCTGCTGAGGTTGAAGGTCGCAGCTGCAGCCAGTTCCTCTAGGGCTCTTGCAGTACCAGCACCTGCTGCCAAGGCATAGCTAAATCTTCTAATGGTGTCTTTAGACCAAAGGAGGAGAGGAATGTACGGATAAGTGACTTCCTTTTTCTTCCCTTGAGTGGTAACTTATGAGACATATTTAACAATAATTCTCAAAAGATTTTTGAAAGTAATCAGTCATGGTAGGAATAAGCACACTATCAAGGTAATAATTTCTTGAATTAGTTTTCTTTTCTTCACTTTTTACCATACCCATCATTCCATATTCCCAAGCAACACACTATGACATTAACTAACCACACACAACTCTTGTCTCAGGCTCTACTCATGAGAGAATGGAACACAGCAGTCTTTTATCTTTTAGCACTGTCCTTTAGCTTAGTAGTAGCTACTCATTCAGCAAAATAATGACTGTTACAGCTCTTTTTTTTTTTTATGTTATGGCTGGCTCAGCCTGCCCTGGGGAATGGGGCTGGCACAGCATGTGGTGCTGGGGATCGAACCATGGTCCCTGCAGCTGCCTAAGCTTGCCTAAGCAGGTGCTTTAGACCACTGAGCTATCTTGCCCATGCCACAGGTCTTATTAAAGGTATCTGTGAACACAATATCAGCTGTTCTTTCCCAATTCACTCATCTTATTTTTATCATTCACAATCATTGCTCATTTTTTCTTGTATTTCTTTGTTGTTTCATGTATTGCTAAAACTGAACTACATCCCTACAGTTGAACAAATAGCATGAAAGCGATCTAAGTAATGTCTGCCATGGTGCATTGTCTTTTCAGGGACTTTGTGTATAGAAATCCTTGGACATCCCATCAGGACACAGGAAATTATCACAGATGGGCAGTGTGGAGACCACTGGAGGAGGAGCAGCAGCAGGGACAGCACTGTAGGGTCTTTCTCTGCTGACCTTGCTCGACTACCCTTCACGGGGCTCGTCCCCTCGGGTGGAGCTGCACCTGTGATGAGCCTGGTGCTGTCCCTCCTTTCTTGTTTTTTGCCTTCTTCCTTCCTTCTCTTCTTCATTTTCTTCCTCTTCCTCCCTCCCTCTCTTGCTTTCTTCTTCTTTCTTTTGTTAAATTCCTGGTAACCGAGGCACAAGTGCCTGCTGGGCAAATGCAAGGTCATGAGTTCAAACCCTGGTCCCACAAAAAAAAAAAAAAAAATCCCGGTAATAGGAACATTCACAGTGCATGTTTAAAGTAACACCCTCAGTTAAGAATGTAAGTTAATAGACTAAAAATTGGAGAAAAAGAAGGGCTATAAGGATAGCCAATATTTTGGCCTTAGCCCTTCAAGGTCAATAAAGACCCAGGATATAAGAGAACCTGTGCTGTAATATCCTATAACTAAGAAGTGTCCCAGATTTTCTGGTCAAGGAGATTATGGGACCTCAGAGGAAAAGGATGAATGAACTGTAGTGCATCTAAGGAGAGTCACCTAGAGAAAAACATTCTCTCAGGCTTTCACAAAAAGCAAAATGGCCAAGCAATGGCCGTGACTCGTCCCGAAGGCTGACACTAACAACAGTTCTACAAAGTACTGTCTGTGGTCCCAAACTTAATCCTGAGGGGATTTAACCCTGGAAGATACAAAAAAAAAAAAAAAAAAAAAAAGAATGTTTTGTTATACAGGTCTTGCTTCAACTTGCCCTTGACCACCCAGCAAGAAAAAAAAAATGCTTAATTACAATGCATGAAACGCAGAGCTAGATTGGTGAGATGAGCTTTAGGAGGCTTAGATTCAATAGCCTCCAACATCACAAGCTTCACTGGTGGCCCACTGCAATTGCAGAACATTTGA
>PVJA010052168.1:0-12519 GCA_004027025.1 Myocastor coypus
AAAAAAAAAAAAAAAAAAAGTCTTCGCCGGGCGTGGTGGCGCACACCTGTAATCCCAGCACTTGGGAGGCTGAGGCAGGAGGATCGGTGCGAGTTCAAGACCAGCCTGGGCTACAAAAGTGAGCTCAAGGCCAGCCTGAGCTGCATAGCGAGACCCTGTCTCAAAAAGACAAAAAAAAAGTCTTCAAATGGTTAGGCTCTGAGATACTGAGGGTTAGTACTACTATATGAGTTTGGAGGGAAATACATCAGTCCATATCACTATATTGACAATGGGGATAATGTATTCACAGAAGTGACTGTAAGCCCATGAATATACCAACTCGAACCTGGAATATAAATATATCCCCAGCCCAGTTTCCCAAAATGTACATGGCCTCTCACTGCCAACTGGGAAATGTGGAGGGCAAATCAGAAAGAAAAGATAGATCAAATCTTTCTCAATTACAGCCAGATATGTATTTCAAGTTTTATAAAAACTTGGGGACCTTTAATGCCTTGGAAGAGATCTGTGTGAGGGAGGCCCTTAGACTCGGCACCTTTACACTGAGCTAGGTCCCCAGCCCTTTTAGTTCTTTATCTTTTTTTTGAGATAGAGCCTAAATCACTAATTGCCTAGGGGCAGCTTGAATCTGTGATCCTCTTGATAAGAGTAATGGGACTGCAGGTGTGTGCCACCAATCCACCTAGGTTTCTAACCTTAAAGTTAAGCGTCTCTGCTGTCTACACCTGAGGTTTCTGCTGCTTCTTAGTTTGAAGGACGCCTGAGGTTTCTGCTACTTCTTAGTTTGAAGGACGGGGACTGCTCTTAGAAGTTGAGACTGTTGCGGCCTGGCAGGATGGTTCAGTGGTCTAAAGCGCCTGTTTAGGAAAGCTTGGGCAGCTTCAGGGACCGCGGTTCGATCCCCGGCACCACAAGCTGCACCAGCCCTGCCCTCGGGGCAGGCTGAGCCGGCCATAAAAAGAAAATAAGGGTTCTGAAACAAAAAAATAAATAAAATAAAAAATTCTTTAAGGGGCCCGGCGGGATGGCTCAGTGGTCTAAAGCGTCTGCTTGGGGAAGCTTGGGCGGCTTCAGGGACTGCGGTTCGAACCCCGGCACCACATGCTGCGCCAGCCATGCCCTCGGGGTGGGCTGAGCCGGCCATAAAAAAAAATGACTGAATAAACAAACAAAGGTTCTGAAACAAGAAAAAAAATTCTTTGAAAAAAAAAAAAAAGAAGTTGAGACTGTTACCAAGTGGGAGAAGGGTGGGGAAAGGAGGAAAGGGAAGGAGGGACAAATAAGGGGTCAGCAACAGAAAATAAGGCTTAGCGCGGAAGCAGTTAACATGTCTGGTAACCCTGTAAGAGCTCTGGCTGGTGGGGTGAAGCAATTAAGACTGAAAAGGAGTTCTGTGGGTGGTTTCTTGGACTATGTAAGGGAGGGAAACGTACTTCTGCGAGTAAGAGGGTAACCTGAAAATGACCTATGTAGGCAAAATGAAGTCTTCGAAGACTAACGTTGAGATCAAAAGGGTCATTTCAGAAAGTATCGTTCCTAAGTTTTAATAAAAAGGCGGGAAACCCTAAATATACAATTTTTAAACCTAGATCCTCATACAGTGTGAGATAATACTGTTCAATGAAAAAGAATATTAAGGTCTCCAAATATGATAGACCTTCAGGTACTCTTTACTAGGGCGTGGAGAGAGCCAGCATTTCAACCTCGGGGACACTTGTCTGGTGAAGGCTCTAGGCTCCTAAGATCCTCTCCTTCCGGTTGGCAAGACTTCTGATCTATCTTCAAACGAGTTCGCAGTTGCGTTAGACGCTTCCTTACCGCTGACGCTGCTAGGAGCGGTTTAGCTCGGAGCTGGGGGAAGGCGCTGTGCAAATGCAAGACTGGGGAGGGGCTATTAAAGGGTTTTTGCGGAGGAGACAAATGAGGCAGTTGCTGGTACCTACCTAGACAGTTCACCAAAGTAGAGATTTCGGGGAGAACGCAGGTCAGTGTACTCCGAAGGTCCAGCACCAGAAGTTCCAGGGCTCGCGGGGTACCATTCACAGCACCCTAGCTGCGGGGGACATCTTCCCCGCTCCACGCGCCCAATAGCTGATCCAGTTTGAGGATCACGCAGCCAATTGCCGGCTTCCGCCAAGACCCACACAGCCAATAGCCGACCCAGTGCACTGCGCCGGTATCCGCCCGTCTACCTTCACCAATCAGGATGCGGGCCACCTTAGCACCACCCCTGGGCGTCCGCCCCACCGATCCGCCCGGCCTCCAACTCTCTGGAGCGGGGAGGGCTGGGCTAGATCCGCGCGCTCTCGGGGGCGGGCGGCTGGGGGGGGTAGTCGCGGTCCTGGGCCGACGTGCGGGTGGGCTCGGAGCAGGCCGCGCGGGGCAGCACCTCACTCCCACCTGGAGGCCCCTGCCCTCTTTCCCTCCCCCCTCCCCAGCCCCTGGTGCGAGGCTGGGAGCTGCCGCCCGGGCCGGACCGCGGTGAGTGATCCCAGCCCCTTGGACTTCCCCTCCCAGCCGATGTGCGCTCCCTGACCTCCGGAGCCCCATGCCCGACCGGCCGGGAGAGGGGGGTAGAGAATACTGTACTGGACTAGGTCCGAAGTCGCCCAGTTCTCTCCCCTTTTTGCGCTGGACTTTTTTTGATTCCCTGATCTAACTGGGGGAGGGCGAAGGGGTGTGTAGGGAGGTGGAGACGTCTGGGTTGGGACGCCCTTGGCTAAGGAATGGTTGAGATTCGCCTGCCTCGTGGGGCTTACCGCCCCCAATTGCAGCAACTTTTTGTTCTCTGACCCAGTTCGGAGCCTTCTAGACGCCCGTGAAAAGGAGGATAGGAGAAACGTTGCCTTCCAGGCCTTTCCCCTCCTCTTATCCCCATGACTACCTCCAGGCGACCATAACACATACAGAACCTGACCTTCTGGGAGCTTTGGGAATGAAAGGTTTAGAAGATACTACCCCTCTGACTCCTGTGCCTGGCATAGTCAAAAGACCAGACCAGGAAACAGTTCGAATCAAATCGTTGGAGTTCCTGGTGTGGCGTCCTAACGTTGAGACTTCTAAACTGAAAGAAGACTAAAGCTGAGACCTGTTTGGTAGTGTTGGCCCAGATCAGGAGATCGCTCTGAGCCTATGAGCCTCCTTCTCACTATATATGTGAGTCCCTTTTAAATGATTTAGGGTAAGGTAGACGTCAATAATCGAAAAAGCCAAAGTTAGGGATTTAAAAAATAATGCATACGTTATCTTAAAACAGTGTAATTTAAAATACATGTATTTCACTTAGTGCTGAGACTTGTATGTGTGCGAGCCTGCTGATTGAAGTTCACAGTTGCCTTTCTAGTATTAACTATCAAGGGAGTCTCAAACCTGGCAGCAGCCTGAGAATTTCTAAAACTATAGTTGACTGGATCCCAGTCCAGACTAATTAAATCAAACCAGGAAAGAGGGTGGCCTGGTTTTTAAGTTTCCGAGATAATTTTTAGTGTGCATTCTGAGAATCACTCAAGCACTTCTGTCTGTGATTTCCAGTTTTGGTTTCTTTAAAGTGAGATTAGACACTTTTGAGGTAATCTAAGTGTAGAATGCTTTTGAGATTTTTAAGTCTCACCCCTAATTTTTTGAAGTTGCCCTACTCATTCATCAGTTTTTAAATGTGTGTTCTCCATTGTATCATGCCTCTTCAAAGCACTTGCTTCATTTTCATGGGGTTTTCATTTAGTATTTTTTCATTGGCTTAGGTGATGCTTAATTACATTATTAAATAGATACCAAAAAACCATGGGGATAAGCAGTTTTGGAATCACGCAAAACTGTTCCAAGCACACAGTCAACTGAATGAAGCCAGTGATTTGGGTGCCCTAGAAGCAGCCTACTAACCTTTAATATCCAGGGCACTGTGGTTATTGATCATGCAGTAACCAGTAATCCAGGAGGCCAGTTAAGCCAGACTCTTGCCCAGTTGAGCACTCTTCACCTCTCTCCAACAAAATCCACAAATACTGTTTCATTGTTAATCAAATTCTCCAGTTTTCCAGTCTTTCCATTCATTTACCGTAAGCTGCTCTTTCATCTTTAAGTAATCACCACTACAGCTTTATTAAGATGAAAAGCAAGGCAAGGTCCTAACTTGACAGTTTATAACTTTTATCTGATTTTCAGAGAGGTTCAGGGTCTAAAAGGTTAAGCAGCATGTAAGTTAACTTCATAAATAGTTCTTTTTTTTTTTTGTCTTTTGGAGACAGGGTCTCGCTATGCAGTTGAGGCTGGCCTTGAGCTCACTTTTGTAGCCCAGGCTGGTCTCGAACTCGCATTGATCCTCCTGCCTCAGCCTCCGAGTGCTGGGATTACAGGCGTGTGCCACCACGCCCGGCTCATAAAAAGTTCTTAAGGGCCTTAATACTATACCATGAAAACACATTTCAAGCAATAATTCTGGATTTCTCTTGAATAAAGATTTAGAGAATTAAGCATCATATCTGTTTTCTAGTTTGTCTTTTACTTTAACTTATATACCTAGGTTCAACTGGAGAGCTCCAAAATCTTTTTCCTAGGACTGAGTAAAACTGAAATTAGAAACTTAAGACACCCAATTCTTCTCTGCCATCTGACCAGAATACAGAAAGCCCAAGGGAACAGAATTATGTATTTTTTTCCTTCTCAGTACTAAGGATTGAACTCAGGGCCTTCACACCCCAGCTACCCACCTTTTACATTTTGAAATAAGGTCTCACTAAATTGCTACAAAATTAGGCTCCTCCTGCCATAGTGCTGGGATTATAGGTGTGCACCACTCATACTACACCAACTCTTGTTTTGTTTTTTTTTTCTTTTTTAAAAATCTTTTGAGACAGGGTCTCACCATTCAGTTCAGGATGACTTTGAGCTTACTTTGTAGTCCAGGCTGGTCTCAAACTTGAGATGATCCTCCTGCCTCAACCTCCCATGTGCTGAGATTATAGGCATGCCCCACCATGCCAGGCTAACTCTATATTTATTAGTGACTTTAGCAATAGAACATAACTAGGTTACTGAGTAGGGATGCAAATAAAGTATTCAGAATACTCACAATCACTTCTGCCCTAGGAGTCCTCTGAATTGATTACCTTTCTCTACCTAATCTAAAATGAAGACACAAGAACACAGACAGTATAGAATGTAAATTGTGATTTTGCCCTACATTAGTTTTCACAAGCCACTCTTGGTTGTAGTTGCCTCCTAGTTCAAAGCTATATTCTTTCGGGGAAGTACCAGCTACACAGCTGTGCCTTGATTTAAGCTACCATTTTCTTTTAGGAAAATTTCCATAACATACTGTGTATGTAAAAATGATGTATGTGGTATCCCAAGATGCTGTATTTGCCTTATTACATGTTACACTGAAATAGCAAGGTGGTGCTAGGAGAACTTGAAGGCTATCAATCTATAGCCTTTTGGCTGTATCTGCCTTTTTTTTGGTGGGGGGGTAACTCAGGCTGGTCTTGAGCTTGCAGCAGTCCTGCCTCAGACACCTGAGTATTGGGATGACAATGCCTCACGGTTTTATGTCCTCATCTTCATACTGAAATGGACTACTTCATTTCTTATCCTACATTTTCCTTGTATTTAAAAAGTGAATTGTGTGTGCTTACAGAAAAGGACATGAAAGAGGTCAAGAAGATATCAAGCACTGCCATCATAAAGTATTTCCCACCTTGAGGGTGGTGGTGTTGCTGGGGCCCCACAGCTTCTTCTAATTGATAGTGTAGCTCCTGGTCATGAAGCAGTGGTCAGGATGTACCTGGAGGGAAAAGATGAAGCAATCATGTGGACAATTCACATAGCAAACAAAAAGGGTCCAAGTTATGGATGAATAGCCTCCAAAGTTACAATTTTCATACTTTTAAACACAGCAAAATACATTCTGAAATTGTGTCCAAACCCTTAAATAAAAAAGAAAACTTGATAGGGGCTGAGAATGTAGCTCAGTGGTAGAGCACTTGCCTACAATAGGCAAGGCCATGGATTCCATCTCTAGCCCTGCAGAAGAAAACTACGTAAATTTTATTTTATTTTATTTATTATCATTCTGTATTTTAGGGAAGGGTCTACAGGGTGTTCAGGGTCTCACTACTAGATCAGACTCGTAGTGATTCTGTTTACAGACTCCCAAGAGCTGGGATTACAGGTGTGCACCACCATGCCCTGTCTCAATTGCCTTGCCTCAGCATGCCCCAGGAGGCAGGTTGGCACTATACCTCCTTGCAGGCACTTTAATCTACTGAGCTAAAATACATAACATTAAAAAAAAAAAAAAATAACATTTTAAAAAATCATAAATACCCTAGTTTCCTCCATTGCTTAATAGAATTAGGACTGCAAAAGCAGATTGAAAAACTGATGCTCTAATAGGACTGCAAAGCAGATTGAAAAACTGATGCTTTTATAGGATTCAGTCTTGCCTCACTTTCCCCATGAAGAGGCACATTACCTCACATGAGTCATCCATGAGGCTGAAGTAATAAAAACTGCTTTGTATTAAGCCTTTACTTGTTCTAGGCATCGTGTCGAGGCATTTTTATTTAGTCATAAATTTGCCAGGTAGGTACCTGTTTTGTTTTGTTTTTTTTAAGAATTTTTTATTTTATTTTTTTCTTGTTTCACAACTTTCGTTTGTTTGTTTATTTATTTTTTATGGCCAGCTCAGCCTGCCCTCAGGGCAGGGCTGGCACAACATGTGGTGCCAGGGATCGAACCTTGGTCCCTGCAGCCACCTGCAGGCGCTTTAGACCATTGAGCCATACTGCCAGGTCCCGGTACCTGTTTTTTTTCTGATGAGAAAATTAAGATAGATTAAATAATTTTCATAAGGACAAACAACATTCTAGAAAGTGGTAGAGAACTGAAGTTAATTTCAAATCTCCCATACCCGGCTTCCATCTCTAATGGCTACCTGTGCATTAATCCCTACCACACAGAAGATACTTGGTACACTCAGCAAATCCACTCCCACCTCCCTTTTTCTGTGTGTATCTCTCTGTAAGCCTGGCCTTTGAACTCTCCTCCTGCCTCAGCCTCCTGAATGGTGGGTGTATAGATGTGTGCCACATGCCAAGCAGCAGCCTTTTTTTGTTTGTTTTTGTCTTTTTGAGATGGTCTTACTATGCAGTTCAGGCTGGCCTTGAACTCACTTTTGTAGCCCAGGCTGGTCTCAAACTTGAACTGATCCTCCTCCCTCAGCCTCCCAAGTGCTGGGATTACAGGCATGTACCACCATGCCCAGCTCAACAGTCATTTTTTTACGTGAAGAAATAGGCTCATGGGGGCCCGGCAGGATGGCTCAGTGGTCTAAAGCGCCTGCTTGGGAAAGCTTGGGCGGCTTCAGAGACCGCGGTTCGATCCCGGGCACCACATGCTATGCCAGCCCTGCCCTCGGGGTGGGCTGAGCCGGCCATAAAAATGAGCGAATAAACAAAGGTTCTGAAACAAGAAAAAAAAAAATAAATAAATAAAATTTTAAAATTCTTTAAAAAAAAAAAAATAGGCTCATGTAATTTCAGCACTTTTACCAATTTTGTATAGCTAGCTGGCAAATGGCAGAGCTGGGACTCACATTCAAGGTTGGCCTTATTAATTTTTTTTTTTTTTTTTTTTTTTTTTTTTTTTTTTTTTTTTTTTTTTTTTTTTTTTTTGTCTTTTTGAGACAGGGTCTTGCTATGCAGTTGAGGCTGACCTTGAGCTCACTTTTGTAGCCCAGGCTGGTCTCAAACTCTCACCAATCCTCCTGCCTCAGCCTCCCAAGTGCTGGGATTACAGGTGTGAGCCACCACGCCCAGCTTGGCCTTATTAATTGAAAATTCATATTTCTAGGGCTATAGGTATAGGTCAGTGGTAGGGCATCTAACAAGCTTGTGCAATGCTCTGGCTTCCTCGCATTGCAAATAAATATCCCTGATGTTTGAACTTTAAGAACTTGAGTCCTAACCTTCACAGATCAGCAGATTTTAAACACAGTTGTAATCCCTTAAGAGTAAAGGGTAACAGATGTTAAAGGACCTCTAGTGCGTACATTGGAACTGAAAACTCAATGTTCTGGGAAATAACTTGAGCAGGTACCGTATTTGTGTGGAGGCTGTCCTTGGAGTCCCCCACCCCTAATCTGGGAGCAGTGTTGTACTGTGTGGATTGCATGATCTGGTTGCAATTTCTAATGAAGCTGTCCACCTGGCTTTGAGAGGAAAGCTGGGCTGCAAAGATAAGAGCTTCAGATTTTTCACTGAGAGTGAGGGGGCTATTAATGCTGGAAGGAGCTCTTTGGGTTCCCAGGAGGCTGAACTGTTAGGAGAAACAAAGGCTGCAGGAGGGGATAACCTTTGTTCTAAGGCTGACTTGGAGGAGGAACCATTCTCCTGTCCATATGAACCTAAACCCAGGGTGTGGGCCCAGTTTATCCTAGATCTTGGTATCTCAGCCTACTTAGAGATGGGTGGGGAGAGCTATCTGGATCGAATTTAGAGGTTGTGGGTACTATCATTCCCCTGCCTCCAACACAACACCTTAGAGAAGAGGGGAAAAGGTCCTCTGGGATGGGCAGAGGGTAGTGCTGTCTTACCTTCCAATACTTTTCCTAACCTACCTCCACATTCTAGGGGTAATCCTATAGTGTTAACTGCTCGTCTTGTCTTTGTGGCTGTCTTTATTTTGTGGCCTTTATTACATGAATTTAGAGGGTGAGAATTGGGGATAGCTTCTACAAATAAGTTTGAATTGAAAAGGATAATTTTACTTAATCTGTGCATACAGGCTTTTCTCTTGGTAACAACATTCACTAGTTAAAGTGACTTGAGATAACTATTATGGAACTTTTTTTTTTAAGAATTATTTTATTTTAAGGGAAGCTGGGGAGATAGCTCAGTGGCTAAGTGCCTGACTAGCAAGCAGAAGGTCCTGAGTTCAAATCCCCCTACAAAAAAAAAAAACAAAAAAACAAAAAAAAACATTTGGAAAAGAATTATTTTATTTTATGGGCCCGGCGGGATGGCTCAGTGGTCTAAAGCACCTGCTTGGGAAAGCTTGGGCGGCTTCAGGGACTGTGGTTCGATCCCCAGAACCACATGCTGTGCCAGCCCTGCCCTTGGGGCGGGCTGAGCCGGCCATAAAAATGAGTGAATAAACAAATAAAGGTTCTGAAACAAGAAAAAAAAAAAAATCTTTAAAAAAAAATTATTTTATTTTATTTATTTATTTTTCTTGTTTCAGAAGCTTTGTTTGTTTATTCATTCATTTTTATGGCCGGCTCACCCCACCCCGAGGGCAAGGCTGGCGCAGCATGTGGTGCCGGGAATCAAACCGCGGTCCCTGAAGCCGCCCAAGCTTTCCCAAGCAGGCACTTTAGACCACTGAGCCATCCCACCGGGCCCCATATTATGGAACTTTTTCATACCAAAATTAAGAATTATAGCAGGCTATGAAGACCTTGCAAGTTTTTTTTTTTTATGGCTGGCTCAGACTGCCGTGGGGGTGGGGCTGATGCAGCATGTGGTGCCAGGGATTGAACTGTGGTCCCTACAGTTGGTTAAGTTTGCCTAAGCAAGCGCTTTAGACCACTGAGCCATCTTGACAGCCCAACCTTGCAAGTTTTTGAACAAATGACAGCTGGGTGTGGTGATGTGCATCTGTAGTCCCAGCTACTCAGGAGGCTGAGGTGGGAGAATACTTGAGCTCAGGACTCAAAACTAGCTTGGGCAACATTTTTAAAAAGTAATGAAAAGAACATGTTATAAGCAATCTAAGGGCCAGCCAAATAGCTCAGCAGATTAAAGTGCCTACAAGCAGGCTTAGGGGCTGGGGGTAGGATCTTTAGGCTTGCTGTGCTAGCTCTACCCCCAGGGCACACTGAGATGGCAATTGAGATTGGGTGTGGTGACATTGCACCTATAATCCCAGCTCTTGGGGGGCTGTAAACAAGGGGATCACTAGGAGTCCAATCTAGTAATAAGACCCTGAATACCCTATAAACCCTTCCCTAAAATTAAAAAAAAAAAAAAAAAAAAAATTTTTAAAGCAATATATCATGTCTATTTTTTTTAATTTTATTTATTTTTTTCTTGTTTCAGAACTTTTGTTTGTTTATTTATTTTTATGGCTGGCTCAGCCTGCCCTAAGGGCAGGGCTGGTGCAGCATGTGGTGCCGGGGATCGAACCGCAATCCTGCAGCCACCCAAGCTTTCCTAAGCAGGCGCTTTAGACCACTGAGCCATCCTCCCGGGCCCCATCATGTCTACTTTAAAAGCAATTTTTTTTTTCTTTATGTATTTGGTACAGGGTCTCACTATGTAGATCAGATTTGTAGTTCTCCTGTATTCAGCCTCCCAAATACTGGGGTTACAGGCTGTACCACCACATCCAGTCTCAATTGCTGTCTCGGCCACACCCCAGGGGTGAAGCTGGCACAACACACCTAGGATTAAACACGGCTGCTGCGCTCTGCCTAAGCAGGTGCTTTAGTCAGCTGAGCTATGTAGCCAGCACTAAAAGTACTTTCTACTATAGCATTATTCAAGCACCCAACAATTTGTAGAAATTGTGTGTTGTGCCAAAGGAGGCACATGAATTGAGCTGTCTCTCTTCTTATTACAGCTGTCTCTGAAGGGCACAAATCAAGAACCATGCCTCCTAGTAAAGAGCCCAGCAGTCTTCATAGCTCACCAGCAGGGCTCATTTGCCTCCCTCCGATCTCTGAGGATCTGCAGCTGGTGTGGACCCAAGCAGCCCAGACCAGTGAGCTGGACAGCAATGAACACCTGCTGCAAATCTTCAGCTATTTCCCATACCCCAGTCTAGCAGACATTGCCCTTCTCTGCCTACGTTATGGGCTGCAGATGGAGAAAGTCAAGACATGGTTTATGGCCCAGCGCCTCCGCTGTGGCATTAGCTGGTCATCTGAAGAAATAGAAGAGACTCGAGCTCGAGTGGTCTACCATCAGGACCAACTCCATTTCAAATCTCTTCTGTCTTTTACTCATCATGCAGTGCGGCCCCCAGAGGAGGTACCATCTTCTCAGATGCCACCCCCAGAACAAGCTGGCCTTGGAATTGGTTCTCAGACTCTCAGTGATCCCATTCAGATAAAAGGACTGAAGGTAGAGCCTGAAGAGTCATCTCAGAATCTGCCTCTGCCACCAAGTCACCAGAAAGCAAAAGAACCCCTCTTGACACCTGGCAGTGGAGTATTCCCCAACCCAACAGATTTTTGGCAGAATCGTCAAAGTAGAAGCCTCTCTAAGGAGCAGGCAGGCAGGAGTCCTAACCACTCACATGGCATAGGTACTGCCTCTGGGAACCACTCTACAGCTGTTTCCCAGCCATGCCCTCTAGACAAACCTCCACCAACCTCACTGGCCAGTAGTTGTAAGAAGACTGCAACTAGTGTGACTCTTCCTTCTTCCTCTACCTCTTCCTCTTCCCAGGTACTAGCTAATGGCGCAACTGCCAGCCCTAAACCTCTCCAGCCTCTGGGCTGTGTCTCCCAGTCACTCTCACCCAGTAAACAAGCACAACCTCCACCTATGGAAGCAAGCTGGTCCCAAAGGCTAAGGCCTAACTCAATAGCAGGTAGGGCCAGCCCCACAGGATACCTTTCCCCTGATATGCAACGCCAGCGAAAGATAAAGCGCAAAACCAAAGAGCAGTTGGCAATCCTCAAATCCTTTTTTCTACAGTGCCAATGGGCACGACGTGAGGATTACCATAAATTGGAACAGATCACAGGTTTACCTCGCCCTGAGATCATTCAGTGGTTTGGTGATACACGCTATGCTTTGAAGCATGGGCAACTAAAATGGTTTCGGGACAATGTAGTGCCTGGTGCCCCTAGTTTCCAAGACCCAGCAACTCCCACACCACCACCAACTCGATCCTTGAAAGAATGGGCCAAAACACCACCGCCTCCAGCACCCCCACCTCAACAGGATGTGCAGCCCTTGGAGAAGTACTGGGCTGCCCACCACCGGCTCTGGGAAACAGATATCCCTCATCTGTGTCAGGCATCAAGGCTGAACACCCAGCAGGTGCGGAATTGGTTTGACTCTCAGTTAAGTGAGCCAGCTGAGGTAGTTGTTTGTTTGGATGAAGAAGAGGAAGAGGAAGAAGAAGAGCTGCCAGAAGGTGGTGAGGAAGAAGAGGAGGAAGAAGAGGAAGAGGATGACTATGACGATGTGATTATACAGGACTGAAAGGGGGACTAAGAAAAGGGGAAGTTTATTACTAAAGGATGAATGACTTAGTATCTGTTTAAACAAAGAAACCACATTTTTAAAGTTATTTTGTGGCAAAGAACTAAAAAGCTTTGTGTTCTTCAGGGTGGGTGATGGGGATGTAGTAAATTGAGGGTGGATGGAAGAGATGACCAAAAGTCCTCAAGCCTTAAAAGTAGAAAGGGCTGAAAATCTCACAGCCAGGAAATGGCTCTTGTTCTCCTTTTTTTCTGGTATTCTCCCTTGGTGTATTAGAGGCCAGGCCTCATACACACAGCAAGGA
>PVJA010052169.1:0-12511 GCA_004027025.1 Myocastor coypus
AAAAAAAAAAAAAAAAAAAAAAAAAAAAAAAAACAAACAAACAAAAAAAAAAAACTCAGGCCAGGCTTGTGAGTGAGGCCACTTGGGTCCCACCAGATCTTCATTAGAGCCAGCGACCAAGCCCAGTGTGCGAGTGGAACTTCTTTCACAGGTCCAGTGTGGAACCCTGCGGCAGAACTTCCTGCAGAGAGGCTAGAGGCAAGACCCACCCAGCTGATTCAGGAGCAGAACATCTTGCCAGAGTGGCATAGCGGGTTCACCTCCAAGGGCTTTGGACGGAAGAAGGGAGCACAGCAGCCAGATTCAAGCAACACACACCTGGATGAGTTTGAACTTGGCATGTCTGGACCTGGTGCTAAGATAATAACTGCACCAAAGCTCTACACGAAAGGTCAGAAGGCAGGGCTATACAAAACGACAAAGCAAAGGAGCAAAATGCAGTCTCAGACCCTGAGTCCAGCCAGAACATATGCAGGAGACAATAACATAGAAGAAATTGGAAATCACACACTTGAAACTTCTGAAATAATAGCATCTGAAGTAAAGAAACAGCTGCAGAAAGCTACTATTATATGATTGATCTGTAAATTGTTCATTTTTTATTTTAGACAATTTTATTGTTATATGGATTTAAACTTGTAAATATTTTATTTACGATGTGCAATCCATTATTAATCTCATGCTGTGTATTCACTTCAGAAATATTTCTCTAAAATTCACTGTCTACATCTTATATCTTTCACATTTCAATATTTATCTAGAATTTTTAATATGCTACATAATTATTGATTTTCAATAGAGAAAATTTCAATTAATGAGAAAAAATAGGGTGTATATTTCAGGCTAAGCTTAAAGTTGCCATGTTTCCCTGACTGACCTCAAACTTTTGATGATCCTCCTGGCTCAGCCTCCTGAGCGCTGGGATTACAGGTGTGCGCCACTATACCCAGTCTGTATCTAGATTGTTTTAACTTAGTTTCTCAAGGTTAATTCATTTTGTAGCAAGTAATCAGTGGGTTTTCAGGTTCTCACTACTAGGTCAGACTCGTAGTGATCCGCCTGTTTCCAGTCTCCCAAAAGCTGGGATTGCAGGTGCGTGCCACCACACCCCGTCTGAATTGCTGTCTTAGCGTGCCGCAGGGGCAGGGCTGGCACAGCAGGCCTGGGGATTGAATTTTTGGCCACTGCACTTGCTTGCAGGCACTTTAATCCACTGAGCTATTTGGCTTGCCCTGTTTATTCATTTTTTTCTTTCCTAAAATTTTTGATCGCTCATTTATTTTTGGCTCTTGGGGTAATGTCTCTTTTCAATATGAATAAAAAGCAGTAAGTTTAACACAAAATAGAAATCTAAGTGTAGGACAGAACAAAGTCAAGGGTGAGGCAACAGCAAAAGGTGACATACTGCAAAGAAGTCATCTCCTGTCCTGGGCAATGAGCAGGACACAAAGGTGGGCAGGAATGCACCTCTCCACACCTCTGGCGCTCCCCTCAGGAACAGCAGGTAGAAGGGACCTGGGACAGTGGCAGCTGGACTCTGAAGGGAGAGGCACGCTCTGAGTGATATGAAGCTAATACTGTTTACCGTCTTGCTAGGCTAAGTGTAGAAATGCCTGGAGATGAGCGGGACAGCCTGGATTCCCCTTTCCCAACTTGTCCCCACCTGGGAAGCCCCACCCCCTTCCTTAATTTGACCATCACCCTCTGCCTCTCTTCCGCTTGGGCTCTTGATAGCTGATGTACGTTAGGGTTGTTTCCAGTTTTGCTGATGGCAAATAGTGCTGCTATGACCCCTTATTTGCAAGGCTTTGTTTTTGCAACTGTTTGTAGTAATTTTGGGGGGCACACATACTTGCAAAGGACTACAGCCGCTGGGACGCATAGTAATCCTGTTTGACTTTTGAGGGTCCTTATTTTATATTGCCACCAACAATATGTGAGGATTCTAAATTTTCACGTCTTTATTAGCATTAATTGCTTTCCTTTTAAAGTTAGGCATTGAGGCAGGAGGATCGGTGCGAGTTCGAGACCAGCTTGGGTTACAAAAGTGAGCTCAAGGCCAGCCTCAACTGCATAGCAAGACCCTGTCTCAAAAAGACAAAAAAAAAAAAAAAAAAAAAAAAAAAAAAAGTTAGGCACCTTAGTGGTTTCAAGTACTATCTCATTGTAGTTTTGGTTATTATTATTATTATTTTTGATCATTCTGGGTATCCAGTTCAGGAGATATTTTGATTTTCATTTTGCAAATGCCTAATGATACTTTAATTCATGGGTATCCTCCTCCTGCCTCAACCTCATGAGTGGTGGGATTACAGGTGTGTGTCACCATGCTCAGCTATTTTTCTCTTTCTTTGTGCAGAATCAAGTTACATTTGAAGGCCAGGCTGGATAGAACTGAGTCATATAGAGAAATATCATAGATACATCTGTGATGTAATCTGAGATTTCTTTCATATTTTTCACAAGCTCTGGCAAGTTTGTTTGCTTATTATTGGGGATTGAATCCAGGGCTTTTACACTGAATCTCCAGCTTTTTTTTCTTTCCCATTAAAAAAAATACAAATTTAGCATAGGGCCTACAGAGTCTCACTACACAGATCAGACTCTTGTTTTCAGCCTCCCAAGCACTGGTATTACAGGTGCGCACCACCATGCCCAGTCTCACTCGCCATCTCAGTGTATCCTGGGAGCGAGGCCAGCACAGAGTGCTAGGGTTTGAACCCTGATCTCTGTACCTGCCTATGCAAGTGCTTTAGTCTGCTGAGCTATGTGGCCAGCCCTCTCTTCTCAATTTTTTGAGATAGGATCTCCCTAAGTTGATAAATTGTCTGGGCTGTGCTTAGACCTGTGATTCTCCTTCCTCAGCTTGCCAGCATGCTGGGATTACAGCTGAGCACCACGAAATAAACCTTGACTGGTAAGGTTTATTTAAAGCAAATACTGTGGTAGTTCACTTTCCATCTCCTGACATGCTTCTTAGGATTTCAAAATCATGTGCATCAGTAATGGCCAATGTGCCTATTCTTTTTTATTTTATGTACATTCTATTCAATTCAACTGTATAGCTACTATAGTTTTGATCAACATAGCAGGTGTAGTATTGTAGTACTTTATTTTGGATTTCCTCAAAGCTGGGCAGTTTGTTGGCAAAGATGGCCACTTTTTTTCTGACTTTTCTGATCCTCTACAGATACTGCTTGTACCTCTGTATTACTTTCTACTTCTTATCATAAGTTGGATCACAGAGTGATCAACTCCAATGACTCCAGTCACATCTTATTTGTGATCACCATCGTCCTGCCTTAGGTACAAGGTGATCCACAACCAAAAGCAGCTGCAGAGATGGTTTTGGAGCAAGAAAAGCTCTGAAATTCTCTGATGTAAGCCTGGCAAACTTTCCTACGAGACCTGTAAGTCAACTTTGCTCTGTGGGAGTCTCCTAGGATCTCAGGGGGAACAGATAAACTTAGATGTTAAATATGCAATCTAAGTACCCTTTGTGCCTCATGTGTCCCCAGTACTCTTTCTCTCCTTGGCCTCATTTTGACTTTGCTTTGGGTTTTGGACATTTTGCATTGGTTACACAGTTCCCAAGGGTTGACAGTTGTGTCTTTGGGAGCTCCTTTTCTTTTCTCTGATGGAGTCCCCATCGTCACTTTATCTGGAGCTTTCTCACTGTAGTGTCTTTTCAGTCTGGCCACACTGAAATCTCGCCACCCATTCATTTCTGGTTATCTTAAATTCTTTGGGCTCCAGGGTTTCATAGAGTTTCCTCCTCGATCTGGGGTTGTCGCGATTGGCCAACTTTCCAGCATAAAGCTGCCCCCTTCTGTTCTGGCACAGTTAGAGAGAATGGCAGAAGATTGGCTAAGGTGGGAGGGGGTGGGGTGGCAGATGATTCAGATTGCAGTTCTTTTTTATTTTTTTATTTTTTTATATTTTTCTTGTTTCAGAACTTTTGTTTGTTTGTTTATTTATTTTCATGGCCAGCTCAGCCTGCCCTGAAGGCAGGGCTGGTGCAGCATGTGGTGCCGGGGATCGAACTGTGGTCCCTGCAGCCGCCTAAGCTTTCCTAAGCAGGCGCTTTAGACCACTGAGCTGTCCTGCCAGGCCCCTCAGATTGCAGTTCTACAGGAAGGACAGGGAGGCCTGTGGAGGACCCTGATTCTGGAGAAGGCGACAATTGTCTTGCCAGTCCTTGGTATCAGAAGCATAAAATCACTGCAGCCCATATGTTGTTTGTGAGATACTAATGTCTATTCTGGTTTGAGCGCACGGGTTTCTCCTTTCTGGAAGATGGCTCTTGCTTTCTTCTATTTTCCATGCACTCACTAACTCACAATGTGCCTTTGCTAATGCTGCTCTGCAAGGCACTGTACTAGGACTAAGGGCCATGGAGCTCAGCAGCTGGGGATCTCGTAGGCTAGGGAAATAACTAAACAAATGCAATCTAATGTAATGTGTTATGCTTGAGGCTTGTGCAAAAAGTGATAGGAAACTAGCTCAAGGAGGAATAATTAAAAAAATTTTTGGTACATGTTTGCAGGACATAATTACATTCATCATGGGGAGTTGATGTATGTACAGAGCACATTTTAATTATTTTTTCCCTTTATCTCCTCGTTTTTGTCTTTCTCCCTCATTTGTTTGTCCTGTGAAGGAAGAATAATTCTTTTTTTTAAGAATAATTCTTGAAAGAAAGAATAGGTAGCTTGAACCCCAAGGATAAAGTGATATTTAAGATCTTGATGGAAGGATAGGGAGGAGAAAGGTATTCTAGGTTAAGAGCTCATAGTTTTAACATAGATTTAGATCACGGATGATTTTGAGAGCTCAGAAGCCTGCCACATTCATTTCAAGAATCTCCTTGTCCATCTACAGCAGGAATGCCCTGAAGTTGAGAGACTCTCTTTTCCAGTGAAATGGCTTAGGGTCTAGTCTGTCTCTATTCCTGCAATGGAATTCTCTTGTTCTGTGTCCTACCTACCTTACATGTAGCTGCCTGAGGTGCTGAGTTCCCTCAGGCTGTATACTATGGGGAGTGGGTAAGTTTACAATTCAATAAATATCTTGCTCAGCATTTATTTGTGATTCGTATGTATAAGTTATTCGAAGGATTGTGAGTGCAGTGTTTAAGGGGCTACCTCTACAATCAGAATGATGTTGGCTTGAAATCTGTTCATTAGCCTGGCAGTCTCACTAAAGGTACTTTACTCTTTACTTTTCTCTTTTATAGAGTGGAAACGACTGTGCCCTATGGTGTGCAGATGTAGAAGGTTTATATAGAAATTCTGAATATGGGATCTGGTATAGTAAATGTGAATTAGCTAGTGGTATGTACAGGCTATATGGCATGATTATATTTTCCATATACTACAAAATAGACCTAGTATAGATACCTCATATACATAAGTATAGTGTAACATACATACAGCTATGTCTACTCTTAGGGAGTTTAAGGACTTCAAATGGAAAGGAAAAGCACTCAAACCCTCAAGTACTACTGAATTTTTTCCTAAGCTATGTATAGTATGATTTAAAATAGGGATTTCCTAGGGCATTAATCAAAGGACACATATTCCTAAGGCTTTTCTTCTTTATTTGAATTGAACCCCCGGGTATTTATTTATTTATTTATTTATTATTTTTCAGATAAGGTCTCATTACAACACTGTGTTTTAATTTGTGGTCCCCTTCTCTTAATTTTCCAGAGTGCTGGGAGTACAGGCATGTATCACCACACCCAGTGGTAGCACTGCTTTTGTGTGTGGAGGGAATTAGGATCAATGAATGGACCCACTGTGAAGGAGATATAGGAGAGTTTGTTTTTTGTACTGGGGGTTGAACAGGATGCTCTACCACTGTGCTATATCTCCAGCTCTCTCTTTTTTTTTTTTTTTTAACTTTGAGACAGTGTTTTTCTAAATTTCCCAGGCTGGCCTCAAACCTGTGATCCTCAGCTACCTGAGTAGCAGCAATTGTAGGCGAGTGTCATGACAGCCAGCAAGAAGAAGCTTCTAAGTATATCTTCAAGGTAGTGAGCTACTCATGTCCCAGGAGATGATCAAGCACAGGCTGGCTGATGTTTAGGAGAAGGGCTTCCTGGACCCCTAAGGGGGGTGTGGAGGGGACGCTGAGCTCCCAGGGAACATTTCCAAATAAATGTATTTTCTGCCCATGTTCCCAGAAGTCCTTGATCTCTCTATCTGGGTGTCTTCCTCCTTGGCCTGTAATATTGCAGATACGGCAGTGCCAGAGTTGCCTATCAGGACAGGTGCCTCCTGCAGATGACCTGACACCTTATCTCCCCTGCCCCCACCTCTCCCCTGCCTTTTCTGGCTTACCTCCTACAGCAGAAATAACCCAAGGCCAAATATTAACTGCCAAACTATAAAACCACGTGAAGCTCGGTTGGCTTCCAGTGGCCTGGACTCTGGGTACCTTGTTATCAGGAGAGGCTGTCCCATGACTCTATGGGTGAGGAGGGTGGAGGGCTGATGGTGGTGGTGGTGGTGGTGAGGGCCTCAGCACCTCAGGCTTCCACTCTACAAGAAGAACTAAGGAAGTCTGTGCTGTCTGAGACTTTCATGGAGACTGTTGTTCTTTTTTGTAATAGTGGAGATTGAACCCAAGGTCTTTGCACTGAGCTACACCCCTAGCTCTTGTTTTATTGTTTATTTGAGGCAGGATCCTACGAAGTTGCCCTGCCTAGGCTCAAGCTTGTAATCTACAAAGACTGTTGGAATCTGATCCTTGGGGGTTAGGGAGACAACACAGCAATAGCATTTTTAAAGCATCGATAGAAGGTAGGTTCTCACTTATGCAATTAGGACCTCTCCTAGCTCGATACAGGTTCTAAGGTACTCATACATATGCGCAAAGATTTCAGAGACACCTACAACATGCCTACTATTCATGTGCTTTGCTTTACATCTATCTACACACTATGTATAGATAGCACTTAGAACCTTGTATGGTGCCTACAAAATGTGCTTGAAAGCAAGTGGTAATGTTCAATTATATGCCTAATCTCTCTCTGTCTCTCTGTCTCTGTCTCTGTATCTCTGTCTCTCTCTTTCCATCTCTCTCTCTCTCTGTCTCTGTCTGTCTGCCTGCCTGCCTGTCTGTCTGTCTGCCTCCAAAGCTGGGGATTGAACTCAGGCTCTTGTGCTTGATAGGCAAGTGCTTATTCTACTGAGCTATCTTCCCAGCCCTCATATGTCCAGTTTTACAGGACTTATTTTTTGCAGTGAAGCAGAAAGCATTTTAAATGTTTGGAGATGATCATCATTGGCCCTGTATCAATCACAGATTATAGGACAAAGGGTTAAACATGCTTTCTACTATTAAGATGAGTAGCTAATCAAGATGAAACCCACAGGAGTCAGTCACTGTAACAGGCAGTCCACTTTATATATTATACTGGAATATAACACAGTGTAATGAGATGATTAGAGCAGGCTGTTGTCATGGGGCCTGGGGGGGTTAGAAAGGTGTCATGCACAAAGAAGGACTGGAAGAATTTAATAGGGTAACAAGAAGCTGGGGAGGAGTGGAGCACTCTGAGTGGAAGGGTTGGGATTGACACCTACACCACAGAGGCAGGAGAGAAACAGTGCCTCACCAGAGTTATGCATGGTAAATATTAAAAGAGAAAAAGTAACCAGGTTAATTTTTGAGTCCTTCCTGGAACAGGCCAAGCCCAATGGTTAATCTATTTGACCCCTTTTAGGAATTATTTGGACCCCTTCCCAGGAATACCTAACACAATGTGGGGATCCAGAGCAACCAAGAGCAAAGCCTTTCCCAAGGCTGACCCTTTTCCAGAGGCAAAGCTGAAGCCAGGAGAGGATGGAGAGATGAAAGTTTCACAGAGTTAGTTTGCAAAACCAAGACTTGAACTCATGTTTCTAGCGACAGAGTCTAGGACATTTTTCTAGAGTATCACCTGAGTCTGAAAAGTGGACTGAGTTTTGGTCGAAAGTTTGGTCTTGACTAGTAGGTGTAACTGTGTTATTTGTTGGCTGTTTCTGAATGCAGTTCCTAGCCTTGTGCCTGGATGAATTTTGGCAAATAACTGAGATAGCTCTGTGACCAAAGACTACAGGAGTGACCAGAAGATTCTTGGTGTTCTTGCTTGTCCAACTGATAGCTACTGTTCCATCAGAAGGGCTTCATATCCACAGCTGTAGGCTTTGATCTTTTTCCAGAAGCAATTCTGCCTTGGAAGGAGGAATATTTGTAGCATACTATAAATCAGTTGATGATAACCCAGTACAAATAGGATGAGCAGAACTTTTGCTGAGAGTCAGTTTTGATAGGGAAAGAAAGCATGAAGTATTTCGTATACAAAAGGGAGGCATTTAGTTCTACGAAAAATGAAGGTGAGGGCTGGGGATATAGCTCAGTAGAATAAGTGCCTGCCTGGCAAGTGTGAGGTCCTGAGTTCAATTCCTGGTCCTGAGAAAAAAATAAAAAGGAAGGTGGTTAAGGAGGTCCAATCCACATAATCTGATCTAGGGACTTAGAGCTTGGTTGTAGAATTAGGCAGATATATTTGCAGTTTTCTTTTGTTGGGGGTAGAGATACTCAGAAAACACTGACCACTTGCTGGGCCACTCTTGAACTAACTGTACAGCTAATGTTGGCCCCAAACTCACAATCCTCCTGCCTTAGTCTCCTAAGTTCTACAATGACATGGCCACCAAAAAGTACTTTGGGGCTAGGAATGGAACTTTTTGATGGAGTGCTTGCCTAGCATGTACAAGGCTCAGGGTTTAATTTCTGGGAGAAGCAGTGACTATGGCTGCTAGCAATCCTCCTTCCTTTCCTTATATTGCAGTCAGGCTATCTGCCCAAAGGTGGGTGTAAGCACTCACACCAATAATTCTAGCGTTGGATCATGAATTAATCACAAACTCTAGAAGCCTGCCCCAATGACTGCAAGAGGTTTTGCGTGGACAACTAGACACAAAACATAACAATACTCCTCCCTATCTACTTGCTTCTCCGTCCACCAGGCCACCATGATGTGAACAGCTTTTCCTCCATGATGCCTTCTGCTATGCCATTTCTGTCTTAGATCCAGTGGACCATAGGCGACACCAATTATAATGAATGATTTTTTTTCCCTTAATTGGTGGGTGTCAGGTATTGTGACTCAGCCACAGGAAAGCGATGAAGACAATATTCAAAAATCATATTCTGAGCTGTTTGGTGTTAGCATTCCAGTTTATGATTTTATTCTGGAGGAGGGAGGAGGAGAAATGGATGGAGAAGGCACAATCCAAACTATATCAGAGTGTGACTATACATTTGGCAACTTAAACCAAGGAGTTCCTTCTTGGAGCCATTGTATAATGATGACCTTGCTTCTCTTGTTTTGAACTTTGGATGGATGCCGGCCTGGATGAGACTTTCCAGGGTCAAGAAGCAAGAGCCTTGGCTTCCAGTTCTGCTTGACATTGGATTGGGAACCTTGTACAAATCTCTTCTCTCAAAGCCTTAGTATCTTTTGAATCTTTGATTAGCACTAACAACCTGTGATTCCCTGGTGGCAAGACAAGTTTAGGTTTTGGTTTTTTCTTGGCCTCTCTGGAGTCTTACATTCTATCAGTCTATCTATCTATCTATCTATCTATCTATCTATCTATCTATCTATCATCTATCTATATCATCTATTTATCTTATAAATTTATTTATTTGTCTTTTTGAGAAAGGGTCTCACTATGCAGTCAAGGCTGGCCTTAAGCTTACTTTATAGCCCAGGCTGGTCTGAAACTTGCAATGATCCTCCTGCTTCAGACTCCCAAGTGCTGGATTACAGGTGCGTGCCAGCACACCTGGCTATGGGATCTTACAGAGTAGTAGTATCCAATATTTTTTGGTACCAAGGACCAGTTTTATAGAAGACAAATTTTTCTACAGATCAGGGTTGATGGTAAGAGATAGGTGTGATTTGGGAATGACTTAAAGTAGCTAACACTCTAGGTTCCTTGCACATAAAGGTCATAGTAGGGTTCCTAACCCTATAAGAATCTAATTCTGCTGCTAAACTGACAGGAAGTGAAGCTCAGGTTGTAATATGAGTGACACAGAAGGGACTGTAAATATAGGTGTAGCTTCTCTTGTAGGATGATTGCTCACCTGCTATGTGGCCAAATTCCTAACAGGCCACAGACTGGCATCAGGCAGTGGCCTTGAAGTGGGGGATTACAGTTTTAAAGCTTCTGTTTGTGCTAATGAGATCATGGCCGAGAGTTTGGTCCGGGTTGGGCTGGTTGATTTTTTTCCTCCTTTGATTTCTTAATCCATTTTCATTCATTCATTCATTCATTCATTCATTCATTCATTCATCCATCTATCCATTCATTCATTCATTCACTCACCCAACAAGCACATACTGAGCTTCTCCTGTGTAGTAGATTGTGCTTATCAGTTATGGTCCTTGCTCTTTTGAGCTTAGTCTCATGGGGAGATATAAATATAATTAAATAATCAGAAGTTCATTTGACGAGGACTTAGCTGGTATTAAAAATTTTGAAGCTGATTTGGTGTCTAGATGCTGGAATATAGCAATGCAAGGAACAGGAGGAGGGAAGTGAGTCTCTAGGACCTAGCAAGGATCTGAAGTGAGGAGCGAAGGCCATGGGGAGAGTGAAGCTCAACTTCAACAAAGAAGGAAGATGTAAGTGGTGCTTTCTCCCTGAACTCTGTCTCGCCATCTGGGAAGGGCCATCTGAACCAGCAGACAAATAGTGGCTACTAATGATCCAGAGGCCTCCATGGAAAAATGCACTGGTGAACAGAACAGTGGACACAGCAGACTTCAATGGCTGGTGTTATTATGGTTTATTTTTAAGTTTTTTGTCATTAACTTTATTGAAAATCAGTAATTATATAGCATATTAAAAATTATGAACAAATACTGCAATGTGAAAGATAGAAGATGTAGACAGTGAATTTTAGAGAAATATTTCTGAAATGAACACATAGCATAAGATTAATAGATTGCATATGGTAAATAATTATTTACAAACTTAATATAACAATAAAAATTATCTAAAATAAAAATAAAGAAAGAATACAGATCAGTCATATAATAGTTCACTCTGGCCTTTCACCTGGAACTACCATCTTCTAGCAATTTGTCAAAATGACTAACACAAAGGGCAAGAGAAAGGGAACCTAGTATATGTTCTCCAGGCCTTTTAGAAAACATGGGGTGGTTCCTTTGGCCACTTACATGCGAATCTACAAAAAGGGTGACATTGTAGACATCAAGGGAATGAGTACTGTGCAAAAAGGAATGCCTCACAAACATTACCATGGCGAAACAGAGTCCACAATGTTACCCAGTATGCTGTTGGTATTGTTGTAAACAAGCAAGTTAAGGGCAAGATACTTGCCAAGAGGATTAATGCACGTATTGAGCATATTAAACACTCAAAAAAAAAAATCATGATAGCTTCCCGAAACATGCCAAGGAAAATGATCAGAAAAAGAAAGAAAACAAAGAGCAAGGTACCGGGTTCACCTGAAATGCCAGCCTGCCCCTCCCAGAGAAGCACACATTGTAAGGATCAATGGGAAAGAACCTGAGTTGTTGGAATCTATTCCCTATGAATTCATGGCATAAACTGCAGATGTTGCTCTGCCATTCACCACCTAATTGGCAACTTGAGTGTTCTAAGTCCTATATAAAAATAAAATTGTTGTGTTATAAGGGTGATTTTCTTAGTTGAAGAGGTATGTGGTGCCTTCTTACCTCAAAAATATCTCAGCAGATTTTCACTGTAGCTAGTGATTGTGTCTGGTCTTTACTCTTCAGTGTTTTTCTTGCTGAAAAGTATTGCTGAGGTATTGTGCAGGTGTATACTCAAATGTTTATAAAATATTTATATTGGTTTGAAGATTTTGTAAATCATCATGAGGAAAAGATGTATCCATATAAATAGAATTTACTTTAGAAACAAATGTAAGTTCATTTCAGTTAAATAAATTGTTTAAAGCACCAAAAAAATAATAGTTCACTTTCTGTCAAAATCAAGAAATTTATATTCATATAATTAGAATTCTCAAAATAGAAAGGGGCAGGCAATAAATATTTAAAGATTTAAACTTTCTGAATTTAGTTGAAATTGTAGCACCACATTTCCAAGAAAAATGAACCTTTTGCACAAGAAATTTTAATAAAAATCATACCAAGATACACAAAATGAAATTGTCCAAAACTAATTATTTAGAAAAAAATCATTAAAGGATATACATAAAAAGATTAGCTATGGAAGAACAAAATTAAATAACATCTTATTCTACATTAGAAAAAAAGAGCAAGTGATGGGCGTGGTGGCGCACGTCTATAATCTCAGCACCTGGGAGGCTGAGGCAGGAGGATTGGTGTGAGTTCAAGACCAGCCTGGGATACAAAAGTGAGCTCAAGGCCAGCCTGAACTGCATAGCGAGACCCTGTCTCAGAAAAAAAAAAAAAAAAAAAAAAAAAAAAAAAAAA
>PVJA010052170.1:0-12527 GCA_004027025.1 Myocastor coypus
CCCCACATGACTGCGCTCTGTGAGCCTGCTATGGGTTTTTTACTGTGGTCCCAGTGACACATCACAGTTAATGAACCACAGAGTCCAAAGAGCCTCACTTACTAACTGGCCATTTATGAGACATGGGCTGAGAAGACACCCAGAACTGCTGCAGGGCCCTGCTTCATTCCTCAGACTCTTCTTTCACCTTCATCCTAAGTCACTCCAAAAGACATTTTCTCTAAAACAAAACAAAAGCAACAACAAAACATGCTTTCTCTTCTCCATCTATTTCTTCCATCTGAAAGACCAGGCAGGACAAACTGGGTACAGTCATGTCCCAGGATCTTCCTAGGGCAGCTTTTCCCAAGGTCCTAAGACTAGATGGGAAGCCTCATCCCCACCCCTTTCATTTGGCTTCTCTATGGAAAATGCTCATGTTCTTGCTGATCTCTTTTACACTGTGAGCTTTGAAGATCAAGGTCATGGCTCATTGGTCTCAAGATCCCAGGCACCTAGCAGCTGCTATGTGGATAACTAGGAAATATTTAAAGCTAGAGGCCACACATGCACAGGCTTCAGGATCTGTGAACCCCTGAAACAGGGTGATAAATTTTGCCTCTGCATGACCATTGGCACATACATTCTACAGAGAAAGCCTGCTGTTCTCATAAGTGTATTAAAGTGGACCACAATTACCTCCTTTTCAAAGAAAATAAAAAGTTCCTAACAGTGTCATAGAAAAATGGTCAGTAAAGTGTTGACAGGGAGCAACAACAAGGTTTGTTGAGGTCACTTGGACAAAGCAAAGAAAGTTCCTGATTCCACTCACAGACCTTACCATGTAGGACATACATCTGTGTGGGTGACCAACGTATCACTGTGATTTTTAAAGCCTCCACTTTGCCCCCAGTGGGGGCCAGTATTAGCTATCACAGTGTAGGCATAGGAGGGATAGGACGGTGTTATTTGGTGGAAGAACCTTGTAGGCGAGATGCATACAAAAATCTGGTCTCATCTGGGCGTGGTGGCGCACGCCTGTAATCCCAGCACTTGGAAAGCTGAGGCAGGAGGATTGACGTAAGTTTGAGACCAGCCTGGGCTACAAAGGTGAGCTCAAGGCCAGCCTGAACTGCATAGTGAGACCCTGTCTCAAAAAGACAAAAAAAAAAAAAAATCTGGTCTCTGCTGGATACAAGCTCATGGTGGTGCATCTTGTGTTCACTTGATTAGGTTATGGGACCAGGTTTTGGTCAAGCAATAGTCAAGATGTTGCTGTGAAAGTATTTTTAGATGTCGTTTGCATTCAAATCAGTAGACTTTAAGTAAAATGGCTCACTCTGCATAGCCTGGGTGTTCTTCTTCTAATCAGTTGAAAGCTTGAAGAGACTGAGGTTTTCCAAAGAGAAGTTCTGCCTGGAGCTTGAGGTCACAATATCTACTATTCTCTGAGTCACTCCTGCTGGCCTCTTTGGTACCTGCCCTGTGGACTTCAGACTTGTCTGCTGCTACAACTGTGCAAGCCGGTTCCTGCAAATAAATGTCTACACATCAGATTGGGTCTATTTTTTTCTGGTGAACCTTGATTAATAAAATTCTCTTTTGTCAAATATTGTGGGTTTACACCTGCCATTTTGGATGAAGACATGCTTTCGAAAAAGATGTTTTTAGTTTCAATGCTTTTTAGGATTAAACTCAAGGTTGCCACAGTCCTGGCCTCTTTGTTAATATTCTCAATTAATGCCTAAAATAAAAACACTCCTCCTTGGGGCTGGGGAGATAGCTCTGTGGCACAACTGCCTGCCTGGCAAGTGCAAGGTTGTGAGTTTGAATCCCAGTCCCGGAAAACAAAACAAAACAAAAGCAAAGCAAAACAAAACAAAACAAAACAAAAAAAAATCCTTCTCCTCAGGTTAGATGAGTATTTGCCAGTGAAAAGAGTAAGAATAATTTAGGCATTGTGATGTTAGCTGGTGTTGGGCTATGTTTGAAACTCCAACTTTAGGGTCCCATAGGAAGCAGGAATCCTCTAAGACCAGTGTGTACCACAATCAAGGTGGTGACGGTCTGAAAACTTTTTCTTGGAAATTTGACATGTGCAGATCTATGGTTATCCAATGGAAACCTTAAATATAAGAAACACCAAGAAATGGGCCTCTGAAGCAATCCTTTCTTTTTTGTTTTAACCTTCCTCTTCTACTTCTGCTTATTAAATGTATCACTGCTTTTTAACATTTTCTGCCACTGTTTCACAAATATTGTAATATAGTCATGAGATTTTATTTGGAAGAAAGTGTACTTATGATTCTCCCAAAATTTATTGGTTTGAGCTCCTCAAGGACACAGGTTGGCAGCCTTTCAGCGAAGGGCATGAGTCCTCAGGACTAGGAGAACCACAAAGAAACTACAGTGGCTACAGTGGGACAACGGTCACTCCTGAAGGGTCATTCACAAGTAGGTCTTCTCCAGCGGCACAGTGGCACAGCAGCACAGAGAGAAGTTGGGCACCATTTGGAAAGCACTGGGGTTATATGGGTTTTCAGAACAGCTGTGTTGGGGAGCCCGCCCCGGGCTCAGCTATCTGCTGCCCACTTCCCCTTTCTGCCTTCTAAAGCTACAGCATATAAGGCATTGGCAGTGACAACAAGGTTGAGTGGAACCGGCACAGGAAATGGCCCATGGCTGGACTGGCACCTGCTGCTGCGTACAGCTGAATGGAGACACGCAGCCAGGTCTTAGCAAGGAAGCAGCTGTCATTCAAGGCCCAGGGCCCAATGTCACCAGCTTGCTTGGTTCCTTCTTTTAAGTACTTTAGCTGCCTTAGGAAGGCTGCGCTAACCATAGGGACTTAGGTCACTCTGACTGAACTCAGTAGTCGGGCAGCTCTTCAGGAAGAGGAGAGGCGGAAGCATCTGACATTTATTTACTGTGCCCTACACTGTGCCAGGCCCTTCCTCTATATGCTGCGTAGGAAAGTGATTTAAGAGCGTTGCACTGGCTTGAGCCACACTAGCTGTGTGGTCTTCAGGAGGTCACTTAACCTCCTGTCTCATGTTCTTTCTGCAACAGTAACAACCCCCACATCACAGACTTAGTCTGAGGATTAAGATAATTATTATGTGCAAAGCACTTAGAACGGGGTCCAGAACACAGTTAAGTGCTACATGCATGTTTGCTGTTATTATTTTTATTACTCATTTTTGAACACCGCCCTGTTTATTCTTTCATGCCACAGCAAACTACACTCATGGGGATTAAGTCAATTACCGGAGATGGCAGAGCCTGAATCCAAACTCAGATTTGTTGGACTGCCATGTGTTCTTCCCCAAACATGACCAGGCCTGCTCAAGGGTATCAAGTTCCTTCTCCTGCCTGCCAGCTCGGGGCTCAATTTATCAGCCCTTCTTTGTACCTACAAGGATGACATAATCCTTGTCTTTAATCTCTGGAGGAAGGTCAGGGGTCCTCACCAAGGGGGGGATCAGTGAAAGGGCAGCTTTCCTCCTGCCTTCTACCCAAAACCTGTGCAGTTACCCTGCTGTTGCCTGAGCTTCCTGTGACCATCAAAAAGCTGGGATAGCTGGGTGGAATGGGATGGCTAGTCCTAGCTTTTGAGGACTCTCCACACTGATTTCCATAGTGGTTGTACCAGCCTGCACTCCCATCACTGTGGAGAAGGGGGTCCTTCTTCCCCACAGCTCCACTAGCATTTGTTATTGGTTGACTTCTTGATGGTGGCCATTCTTTCTGGGGTGAGATGGAATCTCAGTGTTGTTTTAACTTGCATTTCTCCAATGCAAATTAAAACTTGTAAACATTAAAATCTGATATTTTCTAAACATTACTAAAGTGGCTGGTGAGATAGCTCAGTGGACTCGCTTACCTGCTTAGGCAAGCACAGGGATGGTGGTTCCATTCCTGGCACCACATGCTAAGCCAGCCCCACCCCTCAGGGGGTTGGTTAAACTGCCACATAGTCTGGGCATAGGGGTGCACACCTGTAATCCCAGCACTGGGGAGGCTGAAAACAGGAGGATCACTATGAGTTGGAGCTGGGTAGTGAGACTCTTTAACAATCAAATATATTTTTTAAAAAGTTACTAAAATAGGGGAAACTGATTTTAACATTTAACCCATCATTGCCAAAATATAATCAACAGGTTAACGGGGATGTTCTACTTTTTCTGGCATTAAATGTTAATTTTTTACACAAGTAAAAAACTATAGTAAGATGCAGCTGTAACAGCGGCTGGCCAGAGACGTGGGGACGTGGTCCAGAAAGGCCATCTCTGCTCATTTTGCCACTGTATATGTCTGACATTGCCTCTGTCTTTATTTTCATGGAAAGTAAAGGCTGAAGGAGTAAAGATGTCTCCCTTCTCTCTCCAAATTTCCTCTGAGTGCACACTTGATCGCGACCGAGATCCGTCGTGCGGGTGCAGAGCATCTGTGCCGCTCTGCAGCATTTGGACTTCATTCCATGGGGTCTGGCACAAAGATGCGGGGACTTGGGAGGCCTCGGCTTCCTTCATCCGGTGCCCAGCCGGGCGGTGTGGCCTCCGCCTACCACCAGGCCCTCCGATCGGCTAGCGGAGACTCGGAAGGGATCCGATTTCCTGGACCGGATGACAGGCCGAGCCGAGCTGTGTGGGCTGGCACGGGATGCTTCGTGCCGCCCAGCCCCCGAGCCTCCGCCCCCGCCGCCCGTGCCGCAGCTGCAGCGGATCCGCCGGGACCTCCCCGCCCCGGCCGATCTCGGCCTCCCCCAGGGCCCGGGAGGGGTGCCCACCTGTCACCCAGACGCCCCACGTGGGTCGGCGGGGGCGCGGCCGGAGGGAGGGAGAAAAGGCCCGAGCCACGCGAGCGCGGGCTGAGCCGGAGGAGCGGAGCGCTGGAGGCAGAGAGACGCCAAAGGAGGGAGCGTCCTGGAGACACCCCAGGAGGAACAGGTAAGGGGCGCAGGTTTTGGGAACAAAGAGCTCAGAGACGGTGGGGAAAGAATAGATGGTACGAGGAAAGGCCTGAGCGGAATGGGTGCGCAGGAGGTAAGTAGGGCAGAAAAATTACGACGCTAGAAAGGGGATCGTGCAGAATCTTTTGACGAAGGGGGACGGGCAGAATCGAGGACGCTGGGCCTTTAAAGTTGCCAAGGCGACCTCTTGGGCCAAAGCGAGGCGCATTGACGTCACAGCTGAGCGCTGATTGGCTGCGGCCGGTTCGTTTCCGTTGGAGTCGCTGTCGAGCCGCTATCGCAGACGGGAGCGCGGCTGCGAGCGACAGTGACGGAGCTCGGCACTACCGCAGCCTGAAACCTGCAGCTTTGCGTCCGCCGCCACCGCCCACCGCAGGTGAGTGAGGTCAGCCCGGAGCTTCGGCTTGGCGAGTCTCGTCGCCTCGCCGCCCGTTTGGGGGCGCTGGACCGATCCAAGATGGCGTCGCGGGGAGCGACCTGCGGGGGACGGCCGCGCCCCCTTGCCCTCCCCGGCCAGCGGTGCCTTCCCTTGGGCTGAACGCTGCCGCGGGCTCCGGCTTGGGCTGCACCCAAGCTCCCCGCACCTCGGGCGTCCGCTGCGCAGGCCCCAGGCCTTTCCGCCCCCATCTCTCTCATCCGCCGCGCTCGCCCGCGATCCCCAGCGCCCCCACGTCGCGGTCGCCCCCGCCCCCGCGCGCTGCCGCCGCGTCGTTGTCCTCACCCCCTCCCCCATTTCCTGAAGGACGACAGCTCGGTTTTGCCAGAATTCGCCATTCGCCGCTGTCCGCCCCCAGATTCGGGTTCCTTTGGAGAGCAGACAGACGCTCTCATCCGTGCCTCATCTGCCTGTCGCGCTCAGCAGTCACTTTCTCTCTACGCTGCGGAGTCACCTCCCTCTCCACCGCCCCCAGGGCTTCTTCGTCTGGCCCAGTTTCCTTTCGTCGCGTTAAACTTCCTTCCCTAGTCTCCCCCTAGCCCTCCCCAGCATCCTAGTCCACACTTCCTAGCAGCGTCGGATGAGGGGTCGGCTTGCTTCATTTTGTAGACCTGACCGTGGCCTAAGTGAAGGGCATTTTCCCGTCCTTCCTCTCGAAAATCTACGCGGTGCCTTGTAACCCTTCCGGCCACAGCTAGCACGCTGCCAGGCTGGCTACACATTACGCATTTGAAGATTTTTTTTTTTTTTTTTTTCTTCCAGCAAAGGAAAGAAAGCCCTCACCCCCTGCAGTAACGCTGTGTTAGGGTGCGATTGGAGGAGTTAGGATCTCTCTTGTAAATATTTCCATGAATTCTTGTTTTTGTTTTTGTTTTTCTTTCTTTCTTTTTTTTTTTTTGTCTTTTTGAGATAGGGTCTCGCTGTACAGTTCAGGCCGGCCTTGAGCTCAGTTTTTTGCCCAGGATGGTCTCGAACTCTCACTGATCCTCCCACCTCAGCCTCCCGAGTGCTGGGATTACAGGCATGCGCCACCACGCCTGGCTTCCGTGAATCGTTTTTAAACCTAATTATATGGTAATTGACTTTGCAAAAGAATCTGAGAGGTTTCTTATTAAGAATGGAGATGTGTGGTGACAGTGTTTTCTTTTACTTAAGTTACAGTGATGTTAAATGAGCTTTTTTTGTTTTGTTTTTTTGGAGGGGGAGGAAGACATTGATGGGCCCCAAATGAAAATATGGAATAGATGTAGGTATTTTTTCATTACAAGTATTAAGTCGGTGAAGGTTGGTCGTTCAGGGGTTCACAGGATGACTGCATTGGTCTTGAAGCATATTTTGTTCATGTACTGCCTTTTTTATTATCTTTTTTCTAATACGGTAGTTTAAAAAAAAATCACTTTCATCTACTGGACACAGTAATAATTGCCAAAGGTCTGATTTTAGACTATCTCTAATCAGTCGAATGCATGCATGTATTGGATATTCCCGAAGTATAAAGGTCCTAGTTCATCTCTTTGTTTTTGGTGGCCTTCACAAGTATTTGAAATGCAGAAAATTATGCTAAAGTGGTTTTGCGTTTCATGATTACCTGTTCTAGAAAAGTGGCTAGTGCAAATCTGAGGTATGTAAACCTTGAAGGGTTTATTTCTCAGGTAGTAGCATGATTCTTTTTTCGTGGCATCTACTTGATGTACTTGTAGAGCCACAGGCTTTCCTCACAGTCTGTTAACTAGTCCACTCATTGGTGACCTTTTTCATGAAAGTTGTCAAAGTAATGGTGGAGCATTGAGAAAAGCTCATGATGCTAGTATTGATTTCTTAACTGCTTTATCTCAGTTTTGTGTGAACTGTAATACAAAAATCTGTTACATGTATTTTGTTGCAGAGTGGAAGGGGACACACCTGTAATCTTAATCTTAATTGCTTAGTAATTAGGAGTTGGAAGGAAAATGCTGTATGAGTGGGCCCAGCGAAATTATGAAGTTTTTGATTCTGGAGAAAGGTTAGCTGCTCATCTTTGTATTTTTATTTACTTCACTTCAAGCTAGATTTGTATTCCATTAAATGTAGTTTGTTGATTTATTATGTAGGCTTGAAATATGTTTCAATTTTTTCCTGCACAGATGAAGAAGATATTTTGACAATTTTTTGGTACAAAGTTAAACTATTCTCCTACTCAGTGATTTTTTTTTTTTTTTTTTTTTCTTTTTCCTTTTCTTTTCTGTCATCACTGGCAAACAGTATTACTGAGGGCTGGAATCTTATAAGAGATTTCAGGGTAAAAGTTTGCTTACACCGATAGTTAGTGGAGCAGTTCCTTGGCTGGTGCTTTGTGATGTGTCTAGGCCTTGCCCATGGGATGGGAGCTTCCAAGGGACCTGGCAGATGTTTTTCATTGTGCTGCAGCACTTTCACTCTGTGCTGACTTGTGTGCCCTTGTAATTCTCTGTCCTGCTTACCATTTACACATTTCCCACGTCATGATTTCTTTTGCAAGAGAGAACTCAGTGAGATTCCCCGAAGGGCCTGACTCCCCGCACAGCTTCTTTGTCAGGCTACTAAGGAGGATGCTGCCTGTCTCAGTTGTCTGCAGGGCCCAGGTCCTATGCGGGAACTAAGTAGAACACTTACTTGGAAGAATGCAAGTTTAGCTGTTACACTGTCTGTCAGCTGTTGAAGGAGGAGAAAATTTCTGAGTCACTTGCCTAGTCAGTTTAATAAGGCAAAAGGCCACATGAGCATTTGTGCTTAGGGAGAGTTGACCAGACACATGTATGCTTCCTTCTGCAGAGAACGATGGCGTCCGGCAGCACCGCAGCCAGCGAGGAGGAGCGCAGCCTCCGGGAGTGCGAGCTCTATGTCCAGAAGCACAACATCCAGGCCCTGCTCAAGGATTCCATCGTGCAGCTGTGCACTGCCCGGCCCGAGAGGCCCATGGCCTTCCTGAGGGAGTACTTTGAGAGGCTGGAGAAGGTAAAGGGCAAGTGGGCAGCTGATGTGAGGACCCTAACAGGTGTTAAAAGGCAGAATCCAGAACGTGGATGACTTGTATCTTCTGGAAGGAAAAGAGCTTTGAATAAATACAGTTATATCAGGTGTGCTGGCTCATGCCAGTAGTCTGAGCACTTGGGAGGCTCATGCAGAAGCACTGCTATAAGTTTGAAGCCAGCCTTGAACTACCTACTAAGTGAAGGTATTTGTGGTAATTTTAAAATTCAGAACAAAGTATAATTTATCACAAAATGTCATTTTTGTGTAATGTTTGTATTGACTGTTGAAGAGTTTCTAGATATGTTCTTTGTAAGTTTTAATTTATAAAACCAGTTATAACAGATAAAACTGATCAGAAATAGTACAGAAGTGGTAGCTATTGCTTACGTTCAACAAAGCAAGTAAACTTAACCCTTATTTTACTTCTTAAAACCAGCGTCATTAAATAGTTGATTCTAGCTTGTGCCTGATACATCAGTAATTCTCAATTGCTGAAGTCTTGCTTTACTATAGAGATTGCAGAGTATTTCTAGTTGAAATGACTCAGGAGATACAAGATCGATGGTTGTCAAGATTTTAGCCTGTAGGGTTTTTTTTTTTTGTCTTTTTCAGACAGGGTCTTGTTATGCAGTTCAGGCTTACTTTGAGCTCACTTTTGTAGCCCAGGCTGGTCTTGAACTTGCACCCATCTGCCTGCTTCAGCCTCCCGAGTGCTGGGATTACAGGCTTGTGCCACCATGCCCGGCCGGTAACCTGTAGGTTTGGTTAGGATTTTTCCTGTATTTCAGTCGTTATGTGTGTGATCTACATTTCTGAGGAAAATGAAAATTTTGCATCAGAATTGTGATTCATTTTGCTCATCTAAGAAATGATGAATTAAAGGGCCTGGATCCTGAAATGTTTTGAGTATTCGATTTGCTTTTGTAAGTCAGTACAATAAATACATAATAATCATGAATTAGTTGAAGGATTTCTTTGATATGTGCTTATTAATTGTCTAGTTGTATAGGTGGAACAGGTGTGTGAGCAATTCTTACCAGCTAATTTATTAGTAATTGAATCTGTACACCGAGATTTGAAAAATGCTTGCTGGATCAGTGGGCTGGTGTTTTCTTTTTCCTTGAAAAATACTGAAATTGGTATTTAATATTATGAATACAATAATTGAAAAAGGCAAGACCCAAAAAGTATTAACCAGTCCCTATGAGTTTCTGATGGGTGCATGGGAGTCATACAGATTGGCTTTCTTTCATTTAAGCAGTTTCCAAATAGTGGAAGTACCGTAGAGCCAGGCCGTAAGTATTCCGTGTTTTGAAATCAAGTGTGTTCCTGGAGATCTAGTTCTGAAATAGGTCACTGTAAGGTGATCCTCCTTCTTTGGACATCAATAGAAATCATCAAGTGAGGGGATTAAGTTGGTGAGACGTTAAGCGTGGATCTTTTTATAGGGAGCGTTGAATGTGGTGCTACTTTCAAAGCCTGTGTTTACCACAGGACTGCTCAGGATTAACCAAGGTGGAAAGCAAGAATGATTATTAGGGTAGTTTTTTTGCAGATGAGATTTTTAGATATAATATGTATTGGACTTTAAAATATCTCATAAAATTTATAGATTAATGTACTTTTTGCTTCCATTCTTTTAACTAAGGTCAAATATGTATACTGGTACTTTTATGTAACTGGATTTTTAATGTTTTAATAGGGCATGATTTCATAGATTTATGTATGTGGGAATATTGTCTCATCCTCACCACCTGTTTCCCCAGTACTCAGGGATCCCTGCACCGGATCCTTTATTCCATAAGATAGGCATGCAAGACTCTCACTTTGTCTGTTGAAAACTGCTGCTTTATAATTCAGGCCATTGTATGCATTTGAGTGCTCATTTGAAGATTCATGATAGCTGCCACCCTTAGGTGTTTCCTGTGTGCCAGGTACTGTGTGTAGCTCCTGGCATGCATGCAGACTTAGTTCAGATGTGTGAGGTGGTGATTCCCTCCTGTGAACTGCAGGAGAGGGTAGAGCCAGAGCCAGAGGGAGGGAAATGCTCGGCTGCGGTTATACAGTGTAGTAGGTCGCAGCTGCTGTAGTATCAGAGAACCTCCAATTTCCATGGTGTATTTCTCGGCCACCAGACTGTATTTCTTGGTCATAGCAGCTTGTTTGGGCTCAGGCCATTTTATTGTCTTCATTCCACATAATTGTGTTGGTGGGGTTGAGTGGAAGGAATAGCCAATATATAGGGCACACTGTTCTCCAGGCAGGAAAGGTACAGCCGCCTCGGGCGAGGTGGGGGGAGGAGCCAAGGGACAGCAGCTTTACTGCCTGGTCTGGTCCACTTCTGCCAGAGCCTGTCATCTGGCTTAGCCTCAGCTCAGTGGAGTAGGACATTTGCCTGCCCTGCTGCAGCATGCAAGGGCAAGGAGGAAAAACGTGCTTGTGTGAATGCGAGCAGGCTGCGGGGACAGAGTATGGATGTGAGTTGGGAATGTAATGCGGAGTCAATAGCATAATTAGCCAGTGAGTGCACTGCAGGTTTGTTTTAAGTGAAGGAGCTGGAGGGCGGGGCTGGTGCCAAG
Organism: Myocastor coypus; assembly: GCA_004027025.1. NCBI lineage: Eukaryota > Metazoa > Chordata > Mammalia > Rodentia > Myocastoridae > Myocastor > Myocastor coypus. The sequence continues at coordinate 10,958 of PVJA010052170.1, forward strand.
CAGAGCAGGAGCTGAGAGCTGGGGTATGGAGAAAGGTGCTAGGAGTGGGCGGGCCCTCAGCCATGGCTGCGTGATCAGGAGAGGTTATGTTCACATTGACTCATCACTGGGGAAACTGTTAAAATGCCTTGATCCTTCAGAATTCTCAGGAAGTCCGTTAAGTAAAATACAGATCCAAGTGAGATTTGTGAGTCTTTCTCAAGAAATTGTTGTGAAATGCCAATAACAGATTTAAAGGGTAACATTTTGTTTTTTGTACTCATTAAACTTGGGGAAGATTTGAATCTTTTATTGTTTTAATAATAGGTAAATATTAATTATTGGAATTAACAGGATGAAAATGAAGTGGTTTTTTGAAAAATGTTTTTTGTGTTACATATTTATACATGTTCAAAATTCTGAGGATACAAAAGAGTTTGATCATAAAAGGTTTCTTTCTACCTAGTTACTTTTATTGGAAGTAGCCCTGTCTGGAGGTATTACAGATGTGGCATTTACAGATGAGTTGATACATTAAAAAGGTTCCTGTTCTAACACCTGCATGACCTTACATGGTATAGCTATACCATATTCAGTCATTCCTAATGATCACAGTTTGGTTGCTTCTAATGATTCTCCCATAAGAACAGATATTTCTGTGTATATTTTGTGTATTTGTATATTGTGGAATACATTTCTGGAAGCAGAATTGCTTTTAAAGGAAGGAAAGGTTTGCTTAGCTCACAGGTTGCGAAGGTTTTGGTCTATACTCCGCTGGCTTCCAGGCAGGATGGCACATGACTGGGCAGCAGCAAAACAGCAGGAGTGAAAAAAGTGAAAAGTGACAGTGGTAGCAGAGCTACTGTATAGTCTGGAAGTAAATGCAGACTGGGTGTGATGATACATTCCTTAATCCCTGGGAGGCTAAGGCAGGAGGGTTGCAAGTTCAAGCCAACACTGGGCAATTGATTATTTATATCTCAACATAAAAAGGTTTTGGGGATAACTTCAGAGCACAGCAAAGACCCTGTGTTCAATCCCCAGGACCATTATTTTCTTTTCTTTTATTTTATTTTTCATCTTGAACACTTCGTTTATTTTGACTGTGATTTATTTTATTTTTTGATTTAATATTTTTATTGTATAAATTTAACAGTGGTTATATTACGTATTTTCATCATCAGATCAGTTTAGATTAATACATGTAGGTATATAAGATTGATCAAACAAACATTCACACCTTCAATCAACATTACTGTTTTTTTTTCTTTTCCCCTTTCTTATTTTAAAAGTTGACGCATTGCATATTGTCCTCACAATAGTTTTAAAGAGCACAGTGTGTGGGCATGACCCACCACCCTATTGATGTTGCTAAGAAGAAAAAAAAGAAAAGGAAAGAAAAAAAAAGAAGAAAGGAAAAGAAAATTCTTCTCTTTGGACTAAGAGGAAGCAGATGCATACACAGTCAAATGTTCTGCAATTGCAGTGGGTCACCAGTGAAGCTTGTAATATGGGAGGCTATTGATTCAAGCCTCCTAAAGCTCATCTCACCAATCTAGCTCTGTGTTTCATACATTGTAATTAAGCTTTT
>PVJA010052171.1:0-12522 GCA_004027025.1 Myocastor coypus
ATCCATAGCGAAGGTTGGCCTCTCCCACTTGTGCCAGGGTGAGGGCTCCAGGTACACAGCAGAGCCCATAGGCCCAAGAACCATTTCGGGGCATTCTGCCTGCCAGACTCAGTAAGACCTACGTTCAGTTTCATAGTCCTTCCCTTAAAGACACAGGAGAGACTCACTGATTTCTCCTAGAATTGCCTGGGTAAGTTTCATTGAAACTCTCAGGAACTGGGTGGCAGGCCGGAGTTCTGAAGTTGCCTATGTAGTTCCTGGAGGAATGAAACCACCACCTCAAGGCTCTGGGTGCTGGGCGATGGGCGGGAGCCATCATGAGATTCGCGTGAATGAGACAGACAGCAGGCAGGTTCCACAGGGCTAAAGCAAGTGTTGAGACCTGATCCACAGTTTTGTGATGATCCTTTTTGGCTAAGGGATCACAACAGGCCCCCCAGGAGATCTGGCTGGAGGACAGAGAATGGATGGAGCAGGGGTGGGACCCTTCCAGTTAAAACTCTTACGTTTTCCTCTTCCCTCTCCTGTGCATGGAAGTTGTCTAGTAAGGGGATGAAATGGGTGGGAAACAGAGCAAGCCAACTCCTCTACAATGTAAGTTAAAAAAAATTTAAAGGGATATTCAGGTCACTGTGTTGTTAAGCTGACTTGTGGAAAACTCTGGATCTTCTGTGAGATTGATTAACCATCACTGGAGGTGGGATGGGGTCAGGCCACTGAGGGCTCACTTGATAGGGGATAATTAACCAGGTGTTCGGGGTTGTTGCAGGGGACTTGGCTATCCTGAGCAATTTCCTTACATTGCCTATTGGCAGGATATGGTGCACCAGAGTTGGAGCTTCAGCTTTAATCAGTGACAAGACCTCTGGGAGTGCTGCAGAGTGAACTTTGGACTTCAGAGGCGGACAGAGTGAGCAATAAATGTGCTTTCCAGTTAGGACAAATTAGGGAATCAAGGGTCTCAGGGAACAAAATATCCCCTGATAGTCCACTCAGACTCATATTAAGGACTTGGGATAATAACCCATGGATGAAAAACCAAACCAAACCAAAAGCTAGCATGATAAAACATGTTTCGTTTGGCCACAAATTCCCATCCTTGACTACCCTGCTGGCCAAAGTTTGAATGGGATGAAGACTCTTCTTTCATTGTTGATTGAATTTGTTAATGATAACAGGCTGAGGTCCCAGGAGAAGATAGATTTCACCAGGTTGGTGAGAGGAACCAGTTGTCCTCTTTCCCCTAAAAACTTAGGACTTCACAAAAAAAAAAAAAAAAAAAAAAAAAAGACAATCCACTTCTAGATCTCTCCTTACATGGGATTCTCAGGAATCCCTACACCAGCCTACAACCTCCCACACCCTGGGCCAATGGCTCCACCTTGACTGGAGCCAGCACCAGCCAAGGAGGGCCCAACTCCTTGCAACTGTCTGTAGCTGTAGCAGGAAAGAAAGACAACCCTTTTCCTCCATCCAGGAGAAAATAAGAAAGGCACAACTCCCCAAGCTCCAATAAAAACAGAGTCAATCATAAAATGTTCATGCGGTGGTGTAAAAGCCAACCTAGGGTCCCAATAAGACTCCATCACTACAAATCTTGGCTTATTGATCTTTCATCTTCCAATTTGTTATTTTTATTTAATTAAGATATTTTAAAACATTTCTTATGAACTGTACCTTCTTAAACCACAATTACAGGGTTAGCACACTCTTTTCTCTGCTTTCTGCAGGTGCTAAAATAAGAGTACTAATTCAAGGTCACTTGAAAGTCTGGTGAAAGCCGTCAAATTTAAAACTGTATCAATCTGAGACCAAAGGACTAGGAAGGGCAGCATAACTAAGCTTATAGAAAAGTAACTTTAAATCAAAAGCTGGACTAAATATGAAAAGAGGCCAACTCAGACCCTTTTAAAATTTTCTTTTGGTCATAAAAAAGGCCAGGAGCTGGACAGCAGGAAGCCTCCTGCCTCATACCATGTGGGAGTGGGGAGGGCAGGTGCACGGTCTCTGTTCTTCTTGATAGGAACTCTATAGTTAAAAAATTGATAGTTTTCCTCCAAAAGTAAATTAGAAGAGGGGGCTGGGGAGATAGCTCAGTAGAATAAGTGCTTTTCTGGTAAATACAAGGATCTGAATTCAATCCCTGGTCCCACAAAAAAAAAAAAAAAAAAAGTTAAATTAGAAAACAAAAAGACAAAACTTCAAGTCTCTCCCCCTCCACCTTTCTAGTCCATATATAGTAAAAGGTTTTTCTCATACTTTATCATACTATACTGTACTGCACTAGATAGACTTCGACTAGACTAGGCTTCCTTACTGGTGTTCGTCTATTGTGAGAAATGTCTACACTAATTGCTCAGCCCAAAAAGTCCTGACTAATGAAATTATAATGTACCCACAACAGGTCATTATAGCTGTCTTAGTTACTGTTTACTCATTGCTGGGACAAATACCCAACACTCAGGATGAAGGAAGAAAAAGTTTCTGGAGGTTTCAGTCCATATTCAGCTGGCCCAAGGCTGAGTGGAGCAGGGCAGAGAGCATCCAGTTCATGGTGGTGGAACAGCAACAAAATGGTGGCAGAGGCAGCCAATCAATCGAGGCAGCAGAGCAACAGCTACAGCTCGAGTCTGTCTCTCTGTCTCTCTTTATATTGCATTCAGGCTCTCCACCTTAGGCTCCACCTTAGGCTACACCCATAATCCCATCAGTACTAAAACCCATAATCCCAGGGATCATGGATCAATTCTCAAACTCTAGAAGTCCCCGCCCAATGACTACATGAAGCTTTGGGGGGACAACTAGACATAAACCATAACAATAGCTAAAGCTCAACTTGTCCAATATTTCTGAGCATGCCCTGTAATTTCAAAACAATTGTTTGTGTATCTGTGTCTTTTTTTGATCATTGGTTTAAGGTACTTAAATCAATTTTATTTTTGAATACAAGCTGCAGCCACACCCTGTACCAAATAAATAAATAAATAAATAAATAAATGATTTTTTAGCTATAAAAAAGTTATAAGATGAGGGATAAGAGACTTCAAAATCACATGCGACTTAACGAATGAAAGCCTTAAAGCCTGAAAACATAAAGCTATATGTAATTTAAACTGTGCATGTTTTTATTTCTTCATCTTAAACTGTACTACTTGGATGAGTAGTTATTCAGAATATTAGCTCAGATGCTTACAGTTCACATAGCTTAACAACAATCTAATTGGAATCAGCTGATAAGAATAAAGGTATTTTAAAGACTGATGTTTCCATCCAGATTGTTAGATAGCCTAAATAACTAAGTTAATATCCAAAATTAATATCACAAATGTGATGCCTATTAGTATCTACGTGCAATAATAAAAAATTTTCATTGGTCAAAGACAGTGTATAAGATAGTTTAAAATTTTGACTGTTATAGTGAGTCATCTAAAGCAATTGTTAATGGAACTCAGTAGGAATCCCTTGAGGTTGGGGGACTAGGTCAAAACTGCGCTCTGTAATTGAAAGAGATGCTGCCTACACTCAAGCTTGTCCAGTTTCTCCACTGATGGTGGCTTATGGTGCCATACTCCAAAGTTACTAAAGAAATTATTATAATACACTTAAGCTGGTTGTAAGTAAGAAGTTAAGTTCTCTGTATCTAAAGCAATAAAGTTTTCTGATTAGGATGCTCTTGGTTAAATTTCTATCTATTAGCTTTGACTAAATAAGTATTATTATTATTATTATTATTATTATTATTATTATTATTATTATTATCTTTTGGAGACAGGGCCTCACTATGCAGTTGAGGCTGGCCTTGAGCTCACTTTTGTAGCCCAGGCTGGTCTCCAACTCGCACTGATCCTCTTGCCTCAGCCTCCTGAGTGCTGGGATTACAGGCGTGAGCTGCCACGCCCGGCTCTAAAAAGTCTTTTTATACTAAGATAAAAATTTAAATGTTCCAAAACTATAAGCCAAACTTAATGGTTCTAATATAATATCATTATTATTATGGTAATGTTTTGTGTTACCCTTGATCTCAAAATGTCTCTATAAAAAGTATCTATAACTGTTACCTATTAATGTTTGTCAGAGATTCAACTTCTAAGACAATAATAATTGGTAAGAAGTAACTATACCCTGATTGTTCTATGTAACTCAAGGTGCTTGCTGTCCAGATAAGACTGTAAGATTAGACCTACTACTCTTGCTAGTACTAGTTAATTGATCTCCTTGGTGTTAAAAAAAAAAAAAAACAAAAAACAAAAAACTGAGGTTTAGGAACCAAGTCTAAGAAGGTAACTGGCTAAGACAGCAGCCAGTGTTTTGGCCCTGGCCATTCAAGGTCAACAAGGACACAAGATAGATAGAGGAGATCTATCCTACAAGAAGCATACAACTTTAGTAAGTCAGTCAGTGTTCTGAGCAAGATTATTAGAGCCCAATGAACAGAAATCAATATCAATGAAGTGTGCTAAAAAGATCAATCACTAAAAGATGATCACTAAAGCATGTTTTCTATGCTTTTGCAGGGCCCTAAATATTCAATCAAAATGATGAGTAGTCCTAGGAACTAACACTGACAGAAGAGCCAAACAATCCTACACGATGGTCCCACAAAATAACCCCTGGGAAGCTTCAACTGACCTTGATATTTGGCCCCCAAAAAAGTTAATTTTGATTAATTTTGGTCTCACTTTAACTTGGTATTAGTCACCCAGTAGGAAAGTCTAACCAAAGATATAAAAATTTTAGTAATGTTACCTAGACATAAACAGTGGTCTCCAGTTTCTGACCCCTGCTGGCAGTTTCTAGCCACACCAGGAGGCGGGTCTGAGAGACAACTGGCTATGATTGTTCTTTCCATTTTGGTGCTCATGCTTCAGTCACATGTGCTTTAGTGTTTACTCATTCTTATGCAGAAACTGTGCCTACCAAACTCTCCCTCGCCTTATCCAGCTACCATGCTCCTGATGAAGGAACACAATAGAGAGCGAACTTCCACTCAGAGTTTGAAGAAAAAGAGTACAATGATATGAGAGGGGGAAACTATAAGAAACTTCAGCCCTGTCTTTTCCATCGAAAGCTATAAACAGGAGCAGCTCCATCCTAAACTTTATTCCACCCCAAGCTGTCCTTGTCCACTTCATGCACCAGAGTTGCAGTTGACACAATTACAAGGAAGGTAATAGCTTGGACCTCGGGAGCACCTCATGCCAAGGACAGTCAGTTTCCTGTGCCTCAACACCTCTTCAGTAACCATGCCCAGGAACATTTCAGGCTTTCCCCTTTCAAATTTTCTGTGGTTGACCACCTCACCTTATTAAGGGTATAACAGGAAATTTAAAAAAAACTTTAGGAACCTCATTCTAAGACAAGAGATGCAGGAGTTAAACTCAGCCTTAGCCATGGTTTGACCGCGGATGTTTATTCTTTCAAGCCAGGGGATGCTGTGTGGATAAAAGGATGGAATTTTCAAGCCCCAAGACCCCTCTGGAGGGTCTCGTTCATTGCTCTCCTATCCTCCCTCACTGGATGCTGCTGACTGATGACACAGATGAACTGCACCCTTTCTGTGACTATATACAATATACTGCCACCCCTTGCTCTTCGCTGTATTTGTATTTCTAGCACTGCTTTTTGCTATAGCCCTTGCCAAAACTAACCCAGTTGGCTATAATTGTGGTAAGAGGTGCCTGCTGGTTCTCACCTTTGTCGTGTGGATGGGATGTTTTGCTGGCATTGGCTGCTTTTACTACTGGTCCCATTGATGAGCCTCAGTTCCCAACCATGTGACCCATGGATCCCCCTAACCACGTCAAGCTGGGGAGTTCCTTACACCTCACTCTGCCATACCTACTTCTCGTGCACAGGGAGGATTCAAGGGTTCTGTACACATATAAAGCAATCTATTCTATCTACAACACAAAAATCAATACATCTGTTTTGACCCAAAGTAATCCCCAATTGATGAATGGTTCAAAGCCAATACTCTCAAGGTGAAAACCCATTAATAAAACCCAGTTATAAGTCCCAACCTACCAAGACTGATGTTGTTTGATGTATGTGCCACTACTAGTAAAACCCCCTGAATAGTACTAAAATGTGAAGGGTTATCATGAGAAAGAAAATGTAAGATCAATAATAAATATATGTGAGCAGACATCACCCTAATCTGACTGTTATGATGACCACTAGGTTTATATCCCTACTGGAGTTATGTTTGTAGGCCACCTGGAAGGGTAAAGATAAGGTAGCACTCCTCAGAGAGAGCTACTACTCCTAGCTGTGCATTGGGAGTGAAATTAACCTCATTAATTTCACTGTTTCATACAGAAGCTCAAAGTGGGCAAACGGCCTCTAGATTGGGATATATATTTGGTATTGACCCAAGAAGAGCACTACATTTCAAAACAGTAAGTACTATTCAAGTGGCCACATCTTCTCAGGTATTTTTTCCTTTATTTTATGAGGAATTAGAAAGTATCTCCCATCTAATCCTGGCCACAACCAAAACTATTTTTAGCCCTCACAAAAACTGTAGCCCAGACTTTCAAGGTCTCTTACTCTGCATGTGAGGAACCACATAGGGTAGGGTTGTCTCAGGGAAGATGGCTATGAGAAACTGGAGAGTTAGATCCCTGTGAACCTTACATTGATTGGCACAGGGTACAGCGGCTTGGCTTCTTAAGATCCCAAAAACTGGAAGAAACTGTTATTCCTGGTGGGGAAGAGGTTTCAGCAACTCTATAGAGAGCCCAGTGTGTTAGGTCAAAAGTCCTGCAACTCAACAACCCTGAAGATCCAGTGGTGGGGGTTCTCTGACTACCTTGAACCAAACACCTTTACAACTTTTCTCATGTAAGGGGGTCCTGGGACATTGTCTGTTGATGCAGACATTCAATTGCATACCCCAGACAGGCCCTAGTTTTGGATATGTGGGAGAACTCCATATTCTCTGCTTCCTCCAAACTTGTGTATTAGGGTCTTGTGTATTAAGGACAATCTCCCAATCCTATGTCTCTACTCACACTTGCCAAGGGAAAACATCTGAGGTTCCAAACGTTCAGGAAGAGGGAAACCCATGGAAAATGACATACTCTGCAAGTTAACAATTGGAAAGACAATGAATGACCCCCTGAATGCATAATTCAGTATTATGGTCCTGCTATCTGGGTGGAGGTTGGTTCCTGGGACCACTGCATCCCCATTTATATGCTAACCTGCATAATTAAAGTGCAGGCAGTTGTAGAAATTACAACTAATGAAACTGCCAAAGCTCTTAACCTGACAGCCAAATAACAGACTAAAATGTATACTGGTATCTATTAAAGTTTCTTGGCCTTCGACTTATCTGCCGGCTTCTGAAGGAGGGATTTGTGTAAAATTTAACCTAAGCAACTTCTGCCTACAAATAGATGATGAAGGAAAAGCATAGAGATTACAGATGAAGTCAGGAAAATCGCTCATGTCCCAACCCAGACCTGGAAAGGTGGAGACCCTGGAGAACTATTAGGGGGATGGTTCTCAACTCTCAAGGCATTCAAAACCCTCATAGGTATTGTTTAGGGAACCTGTTTGACCCTGCTTTACCTGGCTCCCTTGGCTATACATTCTGTCTCCAGCCTCACTGAGATGATGATTGAAAGAAAAACGACCTCACACGTGACGAAGTATAAACCTCTGAACCAGCACAATGCTCCTGGCCCAAAATGGAGTGGGATCTGAGTGTCAAAGGGGTAAATATGGTAGAACCCCTCTGGATGTGTTGGGGCAGGAACATTTTACAGTGTAATGATATCAGCTTCTTGTAAGCATATATCCTTCTGATGTAACTTCCTAACCTAAAGCACACCCATCCAGGGTGTGAAATGCCATTTTATGCCCATATAGGAGAGATAAATACATAAAAATTGTACAAGCACAATGACATCGTGTTTGACACCCAGCCTTTGGATGTGTGCCTTCTGAGTCAGGGCAGTGGGAAGAAGACCTTGGTGTCCCATCTCTACAAGAAAATCCTGCAGCAGCAGCAGCAGCAGCAATGCAATAAGGCCTGAAGGATTCAGAAAACAGTACACACATTTTGATGCACTGGCATGCAAGGTTATTTGGGAAGGCCATTGTTGTGTACGATAATCTGTTGATTAACCAAAAAAATAGAACCCCGGAATTCAGCTGCTTGTTCTCCCTTTCTTCCTCCTTTGGTCACTCTGTCCTCTCAACTTCTTCCCCTCCTGTAAGAAGCATCATAATCAACAAAGTTCTATTTCTAAAAGAGAATTTCACAGCATTGTTAGAAGCCACAAAGATGTTAAATGATACCCGAGTTTGTTTGACATTCTGTAACACTCTCCATAAAATTCATTTGCTGACTCCTTACATATTTAAGTAAAAGGGAGGACTGAGTTTATGTGATCTGATCCACTATTATGAAAGGGCATTACAGAGTAGTGAATTGACAAAGCAATTAATCAATCTGTCTATGTTCTGGTGACTATGTTACTTTACAATAGAGATGAAATCAACTCTGATTTGTACACTTGATCTTAGTCAAGAGACAACGAAGCAATCAACCGAGATTTTTTTTAAAGAATTTTTTAATTTTTTTTTGTTTGTTTCAGAACTTTTGTTTGTTTGTTTATTTTTATGGCTGGCTCAGCCTGCCCTAAGGGCAGGGCTGGCGCAGCATGTGGTACCGGGGATCAAACCGCGGTCCCTGCAGCCACCCAAGCTTTCCTAAGCAGGCGCTTTAGACCACTGAGCCATCCTGCCAGGCCCCTCAATTGTGATTTTTTAATAGTTGCTAAGGAATGTTTTGCTTATCCATTGTGGGAAGAAATGTTGCTTGCTTTTTGCAAAAAGGGTTTATGTCTGTCTGGTTGGTTTGATTGCAAGGAGCACAACTTCATTCAAAAGGGTCAAGAAAACTTGACAGGGTGTGACAAGTAAGGTACTGTTACTGTGAAGATATATTGGCATAATAATCAAGACAGAGACCTTAAATCTAAGAACTGGAATAGAACTTAACAATTACAGTTCTGAGGCTCTGATGGACAAATCATTATTTCTTCTCTCTTAGGAGTCCTTATGTTTTAATCTAATGACACTCACATCATGTGTCAGTTAATTGTCAACCTGACTGGATGAAGAGACTCCTGGAGAGATGATTGGATGATGGGTATTGATGCTAACAGCTGAATGTTCTATTAGAAGATGAGCCCAGCTGGAAAGGTCACTGGACACAGGTCTTTGTAATGTGCCTCTCCTTCTTGTGCTCTGCTTCGAAGTGAACAGCTTGGCTCTGCCATGCACTCCTACTATGATGGTCCCACTTTGAAGCCAGCTATCCATAGACTAAAACCTCTGAACTCATGAGCCGAATAAATTATCTGTTCCTTTAAGTTTTGTATGTGAGGAATTTTGTTCCAATGATGAGAAAGCTGATCATCTCACAGTGGCTGGTGGTCCACCCTCCCTGCAGGCTGCACCTAGCCCATCAGGGCCATTCTCAACCTCAGGAAATCTTCCATTGTATCCTGTTATGTTGCACCTTCTCGATGAAGTCCCTCTGTCCAAACCTGGTCTCAACTCGTGTCCGTGTATCATCCTGCACTATCAGTATGAAAGAAATCTGTCTCTACAGAAAAAGATGAGGTAATTATGAGGCAGATATTTGCTTAAGAGGTTAGGGACTAGAAAAAGTTTATTTTGTTGTCACTATAGTCTTGGATTTTTTTCTGATTGATTTTGTAGTCTTACAGGATCTTTTACTTAACTTGGTAAGTTACGTATAGGATAAATTCAAAATAGGTTAAGCTTTTGGTCCAAGTCTGAAACTTTACATAAGTAATTTTATTAGGCCCATCTGTAAAATGGTCAAATGTTTCTTAGCTACCTCTTTCTCTTTCATGAAATGACCCATAAATGTTATAAATTGGAGGCAACCCCTGGAGATGCTCATTAAGAATCTTGCCCTTGAGTATAGAAAGAGCTACAGGGTCTTCATATTGCTAAGATGGGAATTTTCTGGGTTCCCAGATACAGTTCACTTCTAACGGCACTGGCAAAACTCCATCCAGATAAACACATTGAAATCCACTTCCTGAGCCGGGCGTGGTGGCGCATGCCTGTAATCCCAGCACTCGGGAGGCTGAGGCAGGAGGATCGGTGAGAGTTTGAGACCAGCCTGGGCTACAAAACTGAGCTCAAGGCCAGCCTGAACTGTACAGCGAGACCCTGTCTCAAAAAGACAAAAAAAAAAAAAAAAAAAAAAAAAAAAAAAAAAAAAAAAAAAAAGAAAAAAAGAAATCCACTTCCTGACAGCTCCCTAGAATGGTATCCAAAGATAAGTGATTAGCATGAGAAATAATACCAGTCCCAAATCTATTTTTCTATTTTCTTATTTTGCTAACTAATCCTACTCTTGGCTATGTAATTTTGATGTGAGCCATAATTTTGGGAGTATTATATCAAGGGATTTTGAGAGTTTTTAGTTCAAATGAATTAACTATATCTAATTAGAATATTAGGTAATATTTTCCAGATGTATAAACTATAGTTATGGGGGCCTGGCAGGATGACTCAGTGGTCTAAAGCACCTGCTTAGGAAAGCTTAGGTGGCTTCAGGGACCGCAGTTCAATCCCCAGCACTACATGCTGCACCAGCCCTGCCCTCAGGACAGGCTGAGCCGGCCATAAAAATAGATAAATAAACAAACAAACAAAAGTTCTGAGACAAGAAAAAAATAAAATAAATAAATAAATAAACTACACTTGTGTCTCAGTGACAGTCACATGAAAATGAAGCTAAAATCTATCCAGTTCTTTAAATACTGGTAGTTTGGGCTAGTGGAAATACATACTGCTGAACTGCTAACCTGCAATCATGATAATAACACTTCTATAAGTTAGAGCTGTGTCTTGTTTACAATTCTTCCAGGGCCCTTAGCACATGGTTTGTCTGAAAAGAAAGGGTTATGAATGGTTGGAGCTCTGGGATAAGCGTGTATATTCTTACTAGCACTTTTGCCATCACTCTGTGTACTTCAAGTTTTTGTATAGTCACTTACTCTATAAACAAAATATTAATCAAGAATATTGACTAATAGGGGCTGGGGAGATAGCTCCGAGGCACAAGTGCCTGCGTGGCAAGTGCAAGGTCGTGAGTTTGAACCCCGGTCCCGGAAAAAAAAAAAAAAAAGAATATTGACTAAAAATGTATGTTGTTGATAAGTTACCAATAGGATAAACTCCACATAAATTCCACATAGAAAGGCACTCTGTTTGTCAACCAGTAAACGTTTTTTTCTTGCATACCTAAGTGTTTAAGATTTTGTAAATTAAGGGCTGCTGAGATAGCTCAGTGGACTAAGTGGCTGCTTAGGCAAGTACAAGGACTGGGGTTGAATCCCTGGCACCACATGTCATGCTGGCCCCGCCCCCAGGCACATGTCATGCTGGCCCCACCCCCAGGGACATTGAACTGGTGACTGAGATTGGGTGAGGCGACACCCACTTTTAATCTCAGTGCCGGGAGGATGAAAACAGGAGGATCACTAACAGTCTGAGCTGCATAGAGAGATCATGTACCAAATACATAAAAATAAACATTTTATAAATTAAACAGTTAAGAGTCCCATCCCACCCTCATCGCTGCCTTGTTTAGGAACTTAGCCAACATGTGAAAGCCAGCTGAAGACTGGTAAAGAGTTATTTGAAATGACCCTTTCATTTCAAATAGGACGTTATCCTTCATAGGGAGGATAGCTCAGCATTTTAGAAAATGAAATAAAATTATTTTCAGAACCAAATATTTGGGGAAAGCTCACAAGTAGTAGCCAAAGAGATAAATCAGTAAGATTTATTGACAACTAACTATATTTATACAAATGAGATGAGTTACAAAAATTTTCTAAAGTTATGAAAAATTGAAGATGTGCCTCAAGCTCCTAGAAAGAAGAGAAAGTCAGGTGGCAAGTCCATACAAGGGAGGAAATTATGAAGATTAAAGTGAAAATTCACAGACTTGAGACTAACAAAACAACACCAAGAACTGATGAATCAAAGAAATGATTTTTTGAAAGAATAAATAAAATTGATAAACCCTTAACTAACATTATGAAGAAAAATAAGATTTAAATTTATGTATTGAGAAAGCAAAATGGTGAAATCATTACAGATCCTGTGGAAGTGCAGCAGATCATCAGTATTTATTTTGAAAATTTTTACTTTCATAAGATAGACAATGCAAGATATGGACAGATTCCTAAATATATCTGAATTAGTAAAGGTGAATTGAAAAGATATAAAACTTATTAATAACACAATATCAATTAATGTAATTAAAAATTTGTCCCAAAGAAAGGCCCAGGTTCTGATGGATTTATTGCTGAATTCTACAAGCAATTTAGAGAAGATTTAATGCCTATGTTTCTCAAACTCTTTAACAAAATTGAAAAGGAAGCAATACCCTCTAACTCATTCCTGGAGGTAAGTATTATTCTGATTCCTAAGCCAGAGAAAGACTCAACCAAAGAA
>PVJA010052172.1:0-12482 GCA_004027025.1 Myocastor coypus
GGTCTCCCTATGCAGTTCAGGCTGGCCTTGAGCTCACTTTTGTAGCCCAGGCTGGTCTCGAACTCACACTGATCCTCCTGCCTCAGCCTCCCACGTGCTGGGACTACAGGCGTGCGCCACCACGCCCAGCTGCACATACATTTTTCAAAATGTTGAAAAAAGAGAAAAGACTGTGCAACGAACATCGTATATGGGACAAAGATAAAATATTTACTTTAGCTTTTCAGGAAACATTTGCCAATCCCTGCCCTATGAGATGGGTTCTTAAGCCATGCCTACTTTATGGATGAGGAAATAGTTTTTTCTTTTTTTGAAGTGATGACACAAGGCCACACAGCTAAGAAGCGGCAGGGCTCTGTTCTGGATCTGAGCTCCATCCCGTGCTCTTGAGCAGCAGCTGCATCACCTCCAGGTACCTTAGGGTTTCCCTTTCCCTTTACTGGAAACACAAGCTTGGCCCATCCATGGCTTGCTCCTCAAGCACACAGGCGCCTCCCAGGCCCGCTCTGTTGTCTACATCTTGCACGTGCCCAGCCTCCTCCTCCCCCGTATTAAAAGGGGGGAAGTTGTGGCCCAAACGCTGCAGTCCCCATTTCCTCCTCAGACTCCTCCATTCCCTGTGATGTTTTCAAAGCTGCAGTGGGGGCAGGGCTGCAGGGGCCTGCTGAGAAGGCGCAGGAGAGAGGGGTGCATGCGCTGTTGGCAAGGAGTCTGGGCCCCAGCCTGGGGGAGGGGAGAGAAAGCAGTTTCCTTCCCAAAGAAAGCCGGTCTGATTTTCCCATCCGCACAGATCTGAGCGGCCTTCTGATGTGGGTTAGGGACAAAGACATCTGTCAGCCACCCTGCTTCCAACTCTAGCAGCTCTGGGCTGGTAGGGCGGTCATCAGTGTTCACTGCTCCATCCCAGGAGAGGGCAAGCAAAGACTCGAACCCTGAGAGGAGGACGGAGGCCCGAAGTGCGTGCACGGCTGGTCCGGAGGAGGTACAGGTGGGTGCCCTGCTTGGTCAGGTACCCTGGGTCACGAACGGTTGCCGCACACGCCATCAGCATGCGACCGATACTCGAGGACCCGGAGGCACCCATATGCCATTAGGCACCTGATCTGACCAGAACATGACTCCAGGCTCTAGGCCGCTCAGCAGGCGTGGTCCTCAGGGCATCCTAGAAGAAAGAAGGGACGCAGAAATGCAGTTCACGATTATCGGGGTTCCGCACTGCCAAGGGAGGAGCTGGAGAAGGGAGTGTGCCTTCCGACACTGACCGCCCCATGTTTCTTAGCGTCACTTTTCAAACAGCAAAGCTGACGCTTGAGAGGAATTGATTCACTCAGAAGACTCTGAAAGCGCTTCCTGGGGGCCCTAGCACTTGAAATACGGGAGTAGGCAGTGGCGCTCCCGTCTCTGCCCTTGCAGAGCTCTTGTTCTGGCACAGGACTCTCAGACAATTTCACTGCACACATAGAGGGCAAGGAAGAGGTATCAGAGCCCACTCAGACTGAGAGGCCAGGAAACCCTCCCTTGGGACTTGAACCTGAAGATGGGACCTGAGAGTGACTTGGCAGAGGGGTGTGAGGAGCCCCAGGGTAGAAGAAGATGCAGCCCTGCAGAGATATGGAAACGAAGATGCACAGGCGTGCGCCCCCCCCCACACACACACACAGGAGGACTAAAGCACGGCCTGAGAGGTAGTGGCTGGTACAAGCCCAAGAGCCCAAGACTTGTACAGCCTGAAGTCACCCTGGCAGCCTCACAGAGCAACTTAGAGGGTGGCCTTCACTCTGAGAAGGAGAAGGAGCTGAGCACTTCCGAGACTGCACTGTGGAGAACTGCAGAAGGCATGCTTGCAACAAGCAGTGGCTCAGACGCAGGGTGCAGGCCAAAGCCCAAGGTTTTCCAGCTCTAGCCAGAGCATTTGCCTGGTTAAACAAAAGAAAAGCCCGCAGGTCTGAGGTAGCATCAGCTAAGAGGCTCTCTGCCTGCTCGCTAACTGAAAGGAAGTCCGATGCTGGAGGAAAGCCCTAGAGCAGCCACTAGGAGTCTTGGGTTCCCTTCTTAGTCTGGCAGCTAGGCTGAGTCTTTTGACCCTACAAGCACCAGTGTCTTTGTGTCCAGAAGGAAATGTTGGGTAACGTGTTAGTAGAGTTATTGCAATGCTCAGAGCCCAAAGCAGACAGTGTCCCAGCTCCGGCTTCCGCTTTTGCCCTGGTAGTCCAGAACTCTCCGCTCCAGTTGTGTGCCTTCCAGCACCTTTTCTCAGAGCCCTCACTCCCACGAACAGTGATCCATCTACTATTTCTAGAAAACACTGTACATTTTCCTTGGACATGACCCTACCACCCCACGAGCCCCTAGGAGCTCTGTTCTCCAGAAGGAGCTGTGGATGCTATGGTTCACTTAAACGTTCTCGTAACTGATCTGCCTCATCAGAGTATTTACCCACAGTCCACAGGCAGAAATGTAATTATGGTCCTGAAGGGACTTCCTCTCATAGTACTGGCAGCCTGTCCTTAGCGTAAGTGACAATCACAGCCGCTAAATTCCCCTGAGATCCAGAAACTTTTAGATGGGATCTCTTCCCTTTCCCACTCCACATTCCAACCTAGATAATCTAGATTTTGAGATACAGGATGACCCTAAACAAGAAGTGATTTTTAGCCAGGCATGGTGGTGCACATCTGTAATCCCAGCACTTGGGAGGCTATGGTAGGAGGATCAGTGTGAGTTCGAGACCAGCCTGGGCTATAAAAACTGAGCTCAAGGCCAGCCTGAACTGCATAAAAAGACCCTGTCTCAAAAAGACAAAAAAAAAAAAAAAGTGGCTTTTATATCCTACCTACATTTGTGTTCCTGTTTTTATTTGGCTCCTGACTTAGCAATAATTTCTGGTGTGTGTGTGTGTCCTGATAGCATATTGATAGGAGGAGCTAGTCTCAATGATTATGGCAAATATCCAGCCCTGGGCTGCTTTTCTTGTGTCCGCCTCTTCCCTGTCACACCACAAGTTTTTGAGCCCTCTGTTTTCTCTGCCCAGCTGGCATGTGCTTTCTCTGGGTATGTAAACTCATTTTAATATTAACTTAAGCAAAGCATAATTAGGAACACAAATCTGCTCTGAGACAACAATATGATCCATTCAAAAGCCAAGACCCAACGTCTTCTGGGTTATCTAATGTGGGGCTCGTTTTGCATCCTCTGTTCTAGTAACGGGAGACCGTGCATATGCAAGCATGCAGCTGTAATCAGCCTGCCAACGCGCTCTCCCAGGCAAGCACTGCTGTTTTGCAAGAAGAAGTAGGATAGCTCATCTCACTTTTGTAAATCTAGAAGAGGCAGAAGAGGTCCTATCTAAGTTCCTCCTATAACAGATACAAGAATAGAACTCTTTGTACATTGCGGCTGAGTCACACAAAGTAATTTTTTACACGGTGTATGAGTTCTTATTTTCCCTAACAACCTTTTCTTGAGCTTTGCCTTCATGCTTGACCATCTGCCCTCTTCTATAGATTTCAGTTTGTTTAAGATGTGGTTCCTAGGGGCTGGGGAGATAGCTCCAAGGCACAAGCGCCTGCTGGGCAAGTGCAAGGTTGTGAGTTTGAACCCCGGTCCTAACAAAAAAAAAAGATGTGGTTCCTTTACCTTTGGTTGACATTACAAATTTACAACAAAGTACCCAACCACTCCTGAATTGCCCACTTTTGGTCATTGAAAGACTTCAAAATCAACACACAAATAACCGTGTCAAGTGCTCATTTATATAACTGTGTTTCTGTGGGTAGGCATAATGCCGATATTAGCAAAACCTATAATCAAAACTGAGCTCATAGCCAGGGTCACTCACTATTGGGCACAACCCAGGCAAGGGACCTTCGGCTGCCTTCCACATCACGCGACACCACGAGGGCAACTGAATCCCACGCGACTTAGCTCCTATCTTCCAGCTTCATTTTATGCTACACCCCTACTTCTCTTTCTGTGCTTCTGAGGTGCTACAGAGCCACGTCCTTCAAAGCCATGTTCTCTGCTACCTCCAGGATTTGTACATGCTTCGCTCTCGCTGGACTTGTCATCTACCCACAGGACACCATTACTCCTCGTCCTTCATGGTTCCAGGTCGCTGTCACTTCCTATGAAGATTTGCAGTGCTCTTATATCTACATGGAGTTGCATAGGTTTTCAACTATTCAAAAAAAAAATCTCTTTAACAAGTCTATTAGCTAAGCACCACAGGTTGAGAGTGAATAAAAGGTTCTAGAGAGTCGTCCAAAGACTCCAATGTTCCCATCTACAGCACTTCCAACAAATAGATCCTTAGGACACTCTCTAAACTGTTACCACCATTGCATTGGAAAATATCTGCTTTACTCTTGGTGTCATTTTACATCAGACTCTAATGATTGTAAAAATCACAATTCTGTATGATAAAATCCATCATACTTCTCAACTACCTACAAGACTAGCACAGGAGTGAATATGAGAGAAGCTCACAACAAATGTCACTGACTAATTACCTATTGACATGCCTATAGGGTGACGTCCCCATGAGCCAATCAACAGTAGGCTCAGCTGCTCAGTAAGGTACAACCTTCCTCAGGGCTTGGGCCTCATCTACCATGTTCAGCACTTTCCCAAGGTCTGGCACATGCTTGGCACATGTTCGACACTCAACAAACATCAAGTAAACATGAATGAGTGAATGATACAAGCAACAGGAAGCACAGGATCAATTTTAAGGACACTTCAAAACAATACAAAAAACTAATTCTCTTCTCACCTCCATAATTCTTACTTTTTGTCAGAATTCTTTACATTTTCTTCCTCATTTCTTCTTAAAGATGAGATTTTAATCCCTCAAAGAGTCTCCAATCCCTTCTTTGATGGCCTCTGTGTCTTAAAAACAAATAGTCCTAAGCTGGGCTTGTTGGTGCATGCCTGCAATCCCAGCACTTGGGAGGCTGAGGCAGGAGGATTGGTGCAAGTTCGAGACCACCCTGGGCTACAAAAATGAGCTCAAGGCTAGCCTGAACTGCATAGTGAGACCCTGTCTCAAAAAGATGGAAAAAAAAAAAAAAAAAAGAAGATAGTCCTAGCAGACATACACAAGTAGCAACTATCTACAGATTTTTAGAACACCAGAAGCAATGATATGGAGAACTGACCTAGCT
Source organism: Myocastor coypus (assembly GCA_004027025.1). NCBI lineage: Eukaryota > Metazoa > Chordata > Mammalia > Rodentia > Myocastoridae > Myocastor > Myocastor coypus. The sequence goes on from PVJA010052172.1 coordinate 5,163, forward strand.
CTCCAAATCTTTGCAGTGGTAAAGCAGAAAACAACCTTTTCACAGCCTTCTTTTGTGACAGCCACTGGAAATAACAAGAGCAAAAGAGCAGCCTATAATTCAGTATAAGCCAACATGTATTCATTCTGTGCTGGGCAGCTTTTTAAAAATAAGAATAAGACAAGAATGCAGTGAAGGAGAATGTAAATAACTATTATATAATATGATAATTGCTGGAAAATGGGCAGAGTATTCAGGGAATAATGGAGATGTATTAGAGCATGAAATAAAACTTCACACTGAAATTGATTGCTAAGATGATAAGGGTCTCACAATTAGAGACAGTCCAATGGGTATGTATGTTATCACGTCCCAGTGTTCAGAACAACACAGTCAAGACAGATGTTCCCAACAGTTTTAATAATGAAGAGTCTCATTTACCACAGATGAAAATATGTGTAGGTTTATCACTCTTTGATTGAGAAAACACATTACAGGGTAACCTACTGCATGTTTAGTACAGCTTTTGAACAAATAGGTTTTATCAGTCACCATGACATCTATACAATGCACAGCCAAAAATAATAGAATATGATGTCAGACGCATTGTTCACATCTTCCTTTCTCTAAATGGAACTAAAATGAAGAACTGTTTTCTAAGAAAAAGATGGTCTTCCTAGAAAATTGTACTGGTGAGGGCATCAAAGAAAATTCAGATTTTAAGTAGTTCTTGAACATCATGCAGATACTGTGTGTGTCTGAGGGAGCAGGACTGAGGGGTAGAAGTATCAAGGGAAAAGCCTCTCTGCCCATGAGTAAAAGATAGCACTGAGGAGCCAAGATTTGGGTCCTGAAAGGAAAACTACCTACCATGCAAGTCTCTAATTCACTCTGCAGGAAAATATGCCTGTTTACAAAAGCCCATAAGCAGCTCTTAATTCTGCAATCTACAAAGATGGAGAGAAACCGTACCCAGTGACCTAAGGCTCATGCACCAACGAGACGGTGACTTATGGGCAGAGACTGAAAGCAAAGCCTTCCTATGTAAAGAAATGGACCAAAACACTGAGCAACTGATCACAGGGGAAACAGATAATTCAGACATTAAAAAATCTTTAATTTTTTAAATTATTCTCAGACATTTAAGATGTTACATCATTTGATAACAAGATGCTGTGTAAATAAAAAAAATCAGCTAAACAAGAAAGAAGCCCTTGGAAGTTAAAAGTTCCATGGCAAGACATTATGTAGATTGAGCAATACGATGAATACAACAGATGACCATAGTATATTCAAAATAAACAAATAAAGCTGAGGAAAAATTTCCAAAACTTAGATCAAAAAAAAAAAAAAAAAAAAAGTGAAAAATGAAAAAAAAAGACAAGAGGCAAGGCGAAGGGTATAGGAGCGCTGGCAACAACCGTAGCACTCATTTCCTGGCCTGACCACTTGTTCAGGATGTGTTGTACAACCAAGCACATCAATGGGCAGCAACGATTGATTCTATGACATGGAACCATGCAACTGCTCCCCAGATGAAAGAGGCCTTCTGTGGACTTCTGTGTCCTCTAAAAAGTAAAAACACATGTAGGATACACTTCTAATAGCTTTTACAAAGCTATCCTTAAGAACAAGAACCACCAGGCGTGGTGGCACACGCCTGTAATCCCAGCACTCAGGAGGCTGAGGCAGGAGGATCCGTGCAAGTTCGAGACCAGCCTGGGCTACAAAAGTGAGCTCAAGGCCAGTCTGAACTGCATAGGGAGACCCTGTCTCAAAAAGACAAAAAAAAAAAAAAAAAAAAAAAAAAAAAAAAAAAAAAAAAAAAAAAAAAAAAAAAACCCACTGACAGAACTGAAGCAAATCTATCTCCTCCTAATCCTTAGCTAAGGATTAGTTAAAGAAAATGATGATAGACCTCTTCTCTGGCTAGAGGGAGGTCTTCTGTTTAAAAATAAATAAAAAGAAAGCAACAGAAAGACCTGATCGAGCTAAGCATCTGGGGCTGTTCGCGCGCTCTAGACAAGGCAGCAACCGCCTTGGCGCCCATGCAGCTTCTGGGCTGCCCGCACACAACAATGCCATCATTATTTCTTTGCAATTCGCAGGCTCAGTGTTATTTTAACTGAGGAATGTGTTTCTCTGTGAGAATAGAACTAATTATTTTCAAAGGAAAAAATTAAATATTTCACAAGGATGAGGTGTGTTTTCTGTTGAGTTATCCCGTGGGGGAGCCCACCATCTCTGCCCCAAGAAGACATCTTTCCACGGGAGGGCAAAAGGGTGAAAAAGAAAGAGCTTCAGCAAAAGGACAAGATAAGAGTGATCGAGGCAAAGAGTTAAGAAGCTGTTATGAGAGAACAAGAGGTGAGGCGCCTTTACATGAGAAGATTTATGCGAAGTGATCAGCAGGCTCCTTGCTGTCTGGGGTTGTTTTTGCTGTTGTTGTTGTTTTGTTTTGTTTTGTTTTTTCCTGAGCTGTTGAGTAAAAAAATGCCATGTTCCACCGTTAGAGTTCATTGAGACTTGCAGAAGACTGGGGCAGACACCCTCAAGATCAGCTCAGCTCTCTCATCAGAGGACATCTTATAGTTCATCAAAACAAAGGACAATGCCCAAATCCAAGCTCGTGTTAATGACAGGCAGACTCGCTCTTTTCTTCAGCATGTCCCCCAAGACCACCTCAGGGTCCTATCCAAATAGAACCAAAGGTGGAAGAGCGCCTCTTCCTCTAGCACTAAGGCCATTATGGCTACTGGCCTTCTAGAGCATCTAGGCTCTGTGTTGTACTGAGGTGGTGGGTGGGAGTGCTATGTGGCTTGCACACCAGCGAGCCAGGCTACAGAGGCTGCCTCACGTTACAAAGTCAGAGCGATGAAAGCATGTTTGCAATGGTGCTCATTCAACAAGCAGGCCGTATGCTCCATACGTGTTCCTTGACTTGTGAAGGGCTGGCATCCCAATAAACCCATTCCGGCTGGAACTACCGTCAGCCAGAAGTGCATTTAGCACTCTTAGGCTACTGAGCAGCGCGACCCCACCACACAGAGCGCTGCAGGCATGGCTCCTTTACGATTCAGTAGCTGCCTGGCAGCCACCCCTCAGAGCCTCTGCCAACGTCACAAGGAAGTTGCGCAGGCCCAGGATTTAGCTCAGCGGTGCAGCGCCTGATTGGCAAGTGTGAGGTCTTGAGTTTGATTCCTGTTGCTCCTCCCAGAAGGCCGTAACACACTAGGAAAGTGTCAAAATTCAAAATTCACTTTCTACGGAATCGTTATAAACTTGAAAAAGTGCGACTTGGGCATCGTAAATCGAGACCATCTGTACTATCTAACTCTGCCTAATTAGAGCCATTTATCTAAAGTGAGGGGATCTTTTATATGAAAAAGAACCTCTGCTTTATAACTTTTGCTTCATAACTTAGAGCAGGACAGATAGAACCACAGGACAATGTGCTCTCTTTCTTTCTTTCAACTTTTTTTTGGCGATGACAGGGACCAAACTCAGGACTTTGTGCTTGCCAGGCATGCACTTATGCCACTGAGCTATGTCCACAGTCCAGGATGGTGTCTCCATGCTCTTGCACACAGTAACAAAATTCTGCCACTACATAGCACCCTTCCTCTTGTCTAGGATGCAGAATCTGGTTCCTGTCTACAATATACAGAATATGTAGTAGAGGAAATTGCTATGTTAAGATCTGCACATGTTTGAGAAACTATTCTCTGTAGCAAGCTCTCATTTTTAATTCCCCCCTAATCTGGACACTACTCTGAGATCTGCCCCTTTTAACTGATGCTGCCAGAATCTGACATACTGGGGAAGCTGTCCCCAAATCCTTACTGTCATCTATTTGCCTGGAAATATCTAAATAAGCAAAGAAGAAATAAAAGCACTTACTCCCTTTTAAAATCCCATGCTGTGTTCAAGGTCAATTTCCTAAAGATCTACTTGGTGAAGGGGCAGGGGTGTCTGGCTTCCTGCCAGTGGATCTGGGTAGAAAGCTGCCAGAGGAGGTGCCAGCTTTTCACATGCAAACAGTGGCACTGTGATCTGTTTATGCCTTGTCATGACTAGACACCCCAAATACCACCAACCCTGCATCAGCAGTTGGGTCTGGGTTGTGTCATTGTCGGTCTCTGTGGTATTTAGAAGAGATGCTGGCTCAGGAAGACCAGCAGAGTTTAATTTCCAAACGCATCTGAAATCCTTTAAGCCCTTTGTTGGCGGCATTGCAAAAGCATCGTGGGTATGAGCCTTTTCTCCCTCCCACGGTTGCATCACAGTCACCAAGACAAGCACAACTGGCTCTTTCTCCAGAAAAACATTGGCATCTGTGGCCCAAGGTTAAGCTTGCTGGGGCCTGGCTTGTTGAATTGCATTCCATTAGCATCCGGGGGCCTCAAGCTGAGCTCAGCATCCCTCTGCAGAGTGGGGAGCTGTGGCTCCCTGTTCTGCTCCTGGAAGGCAAGTAACACATGGCACTGTGTCTGTGACACAAGGGATTAATTTCCACTGGGTTTTCTGCAGCCTGAGCAGCTCTGGGAGTAAGAAGGACAGGTTCTTTCCAATCTCCCCCACCCCCAGTATCTCTCCAAATTGCTTTCAAAGTCTCTGCTTGTGTTCTGCTGATTTGTTTTCTCAGCAGTTTGGTTGTGCTAAGGAGGTAGGCAGCTGGCTAGGGATTGAGGGAGGTGTCTCTGCTCTGACTTTTCCTGCCTTTCCGGGGTCTCTAGGATAGTTATTTTAAGTCTTGAGATAGCCTTAAATGTTCAACCCTTACATGTACACTCCAGCATTTTGCTCTCCTTCAGCCCATACTTCTCTATAATGCCCGCTGATGACTGTGGAAGCACATCGGCCCACTTGGAACAAGAATCAGATAGACTAGCTGGCAGCGGTGCTCCAGGGAGCATGCAGGAGAGGAGGAAAGGCACATGAGAAGGAGGCAGGGGTGGGGTAACAGTGATAAATATTTACTGAGAAATTTGTATGTGCCACCCACAATGCACTTAGCATGCATTTTTATTTGCATGCTATTCTCTAATTCTCTTCAAATGTTAGAGAAGCAGAAGTTCTTACTGTCTCCATATTTCCAAAGATAAAATTGAGGCCTAATCTGTATAGATTCTGACACTAAGTCGGTGTTTGGCCACCATATATTATAACACCTCATAGAGGATTACTCCCACCTTTTTCTCAGAATTCTATTTGGTAAAGGATAACTCATCATTAATTTTTCATAGTAATGAACTTTAAGACTGAGAATAGCTAATAATTACTGGATGTTCTGGGTATCAAACACAGTGCTTGCAGCTGTACACACAAATGTGTGTGTACATCACTCGACTTACATTCATGTTTTACAGGTGAGTGACCAGAAGGTAAACCTTTCTAAGTAACTCGTCTCAGCTTATATATTCCATAAATGGTGAACTAGAGTATAAACCCAAAGCTGCTGTTCCAAAAGTCCAAAATCTCCCCGGCACCCTTACCCCTTTTCTCATCTTATTTTCTTGAGAAAAGAGCCCCAGAAGAGAGTACCTGTTTAGCAATTTCTGCCCTTAACAGTGGGAGTGCCGGTACCTCACTTGCAACGCATATGCGGATCCATCCCTTCGCCATATGGTGTCAGGAAATGTGGAAGGGCAGGCGCAGAGATACGGAAGCAGCCTCTTACTGAGGCTCTGCTGCACGCCAGGCACCGTGTGGGGTGGGATCCTCGCTGTCAGCCACCCACAGCTTCACAGGGAGACAAACTACACATGCATTTTCAGCAGACGGTGTGCGCTTAGTGAGAGGCTGCTGCATACACACCCAGAAGAGAAGTACCAAGTGCGACTGAGCCTCCAGGAGATCCGGTGCCATCAGCTACTCCATTATTTTCCAATGTTTCACTGTGCACAATTAACCCAGTTTTAGAGGGTAAATATGGTGCTAAGGGCTATGGCATTGAGAACTAAAGCAACTGTAGCAATACATACATACATACATACATACATACATACATACACACATACATACATATTCTAGAGCCCTGTGCTCAGTTTCCCAGGCCTCCCACCTTCTCCTGAAGAACAGAACTAACCAGCAGGGCCATCTGCCCTCCAAGTGCTCAGGGCTATCTTTCTCTCCAGGATTCCCAGCCAAGTACATAGATCCTGGAGTTTCTCACCTTCCAGCCCCAGAGGGCATTGGCTAAGGGGGCCCTCTATGCAGAGGCAGCCAGCAAGGTCTCTGCTGTAAACTTTTGTGCCCTGAGACTTAGAGTTGCTGGCCTTTGCCTGTTGCCACCTCTTGGAGACAACCATATAACATAAGAAAAAACAGCATGAGAAACTCAGAAAGGAAAGAGGAAAATGGTGCGGCCAACAAGAATTAGAGAAAAGAGACTGCACAATCCCTGGAAAATGGAAGGAGAGCCCTTGAAGTTTCCTGGTTTGGCTGCAAGTTTCAGTGATACCCAGAACTCCCCTGTACTGTCTTGAGTTTCCCTGTTTAATTTCACTAAGTTATATGTGTCAACGCAAATGGAGTTTTGTTTCTTCCTCTCAAGTTTCTTGACTAATCTATTTCCTAATCCTTTTTGGCTGTCAGTCATTTATCTTCTGAATCCATTATTTCATCTTGAGAATCAGACTCAATCACAACTACACACAATTCTGCAAATACAGTTAGCCTATCGCTGCCTCTAATTCATTTTTTAAAATCTTATTTATTTATTTTTTTGTGTTATGGCTGCCTCAGCCTGCTCTAGGGGTGCGGCTTGAGCAGCATGTGGTGCCAGTGATCGAGTTGCAGTCCATGCAGTCGCCTAAACTTTCCTAAGCTGGTGCTTTAGACCTCTGAGCCATCTCGCTGGCCCGCTGCCTCTAATTCTTGACTATTGACTCTCTACACTTCAAAGGCCTACCTATTCCCTGCGCATCTGAGTGTCTGCCTGGCCATCAGGCCTTGAGCCCACTGGTATCTTCCTCCAGACAGTTGCTCTGAACCCTCTTGGCTACACATAAACTCTCATTCTTAGACAGGGCTCCTGTGTTGGTGTCTTGGGCTTAGCACCTTTTTCCTTACAGTAGGGCTATTAGAATACTCAACTTCGCCCCTTCCTTCGGGCGCTGCGGGCGGCCACTGCCTCCCGGAGGGCCAGAGCAAGCTCGTTTTCAAACCAGATCTCTCTTTGGAAGAAGTACAGGCAAAAAATCCCAAGGTGTCCAGAGGCCGGTACCACCCTGAGGAATGTAAGGCTTTGCAGCGAGTCGCCATCCTTATCCCTCACCGGAACAGAGAGAAACACCTGATGTACCTGCTGGAACATCTGCACCCCTTTCTGCAGAGGCA
>PVJA010052173.1:0-12523 GCA_004027025.1 Myocastor coypus
AAAAAAAAATTGGTCAGAACCTGATTTTTAGTGGACAATATTATAACCATCTTGAGGAAAGATTTCTTACATTAAGGATATCTATTTATATCTATATCTACAATCTATCTATATTTATCTATACCTACATCTATCTGTATATCTGTAACTTCAGTGTTCTATACTTAACTAAGGCAAAGACCTTCCAAAACCTCTTGTGCACTCCAGAGACCATGAGTAGTACTGCCACATACCTTGGTGTGTTTTGCCTGTATACAAAGACCACAATAAAACTTAATTTGTAAATTAGGTATAGTAAGATATTAACCAAACACTTCCCAATAAAATGAAAAAAAATGACAATATTCTGTGATAAAATTTGTAACAAACTATTCTTAATTCTGAAGCTTTTTTTTTTTTTTTCAGTGAGATGGATGTTTCTAGAACACAAGTACCGGGACATTGAGAGAAGCGACAGGAAAGTGGGACAGCAGCTGTGCAACTACAGGGCAGGCAGCACACGCCTCCTGGATGCCTCGAGCAGAGGAACTTATGTTGGACAGCACAGAGCAAGACAAGGACAGAGGAATTCAGCGAGCCAGCTACAACAGTAATAAAATTATGAGTCATCCAGTTTTGGAATTTACAATTTCATAATTTTATCACAACCGACAGCAGTAATTAGGAAGACAGAGAGCAAAACTATGAAGGATTGAATACTGTAGATGAAAACTTTTCGAAGCATTAGGAAATATACGAAAATGTAAAGGTGAAACCATTATATGCCTGTATGTATGCATTTTTCCAGTGGTAAATTCCTAGGAAGTTATATTTTAAGAACTCTGTGTGAGGAAATATTTTGTGCTTTATTATTTAGAGAAATACTATAAATAGAAAAAGTAGAAGAAAAAAATCAAACTTGGATTCTAAGTGTTTTCATATGAGATCATAAAGAACAAAATATTTCTTGAGAAGTCAATCCAAGTGCTGTGAAAAGAATCAATAGCCACACTCAGTAATGCTTTGAAGCGGCCAGAGATATAGCTCATTGGCATAAACTCCTGTTTGACAAGTGCAGGGTCTTGAGTTTGATCTCTCGTACAAAATATAGAAAAGAAAAGGAAACACACACACACACAATCAAATATTTCCAATGCAAGTTATGCTGGAGTAACAGCTTTAAAAAATATAAAGAGATTAAGCAAAAATGAAAAATGTACATAACTTTTTTGAAGCAAACTGTGTGTCTTAATACAATATTAGAATTTAATTGTATTTCCCTCTAGTTAAGATCATATCTCAAGAACCGTACCATGTCCCTAATATTTTACTAACAGGAGAGAAATACAGTGTGGTGGCTTTGTTGCTCTTCAAATTTGTACGTATGGATCTATATTAACCCTATTTCATTGAATCAACTCTTCTGGTTGATAACCAGATATCATTTATCATAACTTTATGTAGTGGTTGATACAATGTGTCAACTTGGCTGAATGATTCAGCTGCCCGGTTCCCTGTTGGTGGGAGCCCCACTCTGGGGTACAATTGGTTCTTCCCTGGAGTGTCACCAGGGCCTGCCTAGGATATGATTGGATTTCTCCCTAGAACGGGATCAAGGGCCCGTCCTGGGGTATGATTGGTTCTACCCTAGGACGCAATGAGTCCACGTCAGAATGACTGAGCACAAAAAGACTTTTTAAAGGGCTGAAGGAGGAGTCAACACTTCACTTCGTCGGAGAAGCTTTGGTCTTCGCATTGAGACTGGACTTCATCATCTGGCTTGCAGCGCAGACTCTTCGGCCTCCAGTTTAGATTTTTCGCCATCCGTCGCAGACTCTTCAGCGTCCATCTACAGACACTTCAGTCTTCCATTGCAGACTCATCAGCCGACAGAGACACGGAGTGCTGCAGTGAAGTCCAGGCCTTGGGATTGAATTCTTCAGTCCGGAGCGTGCAGATGCCCTGTGCACGCTTCCTCATCTGACTCTGTGGCTATTCTAAGCCAATCTTACAATTTCTTATAGATTGTATATTTGGTGTTAATATCCATCCCTTATATTATATCTATTCTGTTCCTCTAAGTATAACCCTGACCAATACACTTTAAATAGTTCTTTTTTTCAACACATGCCTCATGACTTGTAGTGTTCTGTCGCCCATGAAAAAAGTTAGAATTTTATTGTTACATAGAACTGAATTTCTTAAGACTAATACAAATCTATCCTCAGAATAATTACAGCTACGTTTCTGTAAACCAGTTGCAGACATGTAACAGCCATGTTCGTTTAATTAAAAAAGTACAAGACCAAGTCACTGAAGTCATTAAAATCATTAAGGCTATGAAATTTTAATGATATCTTATTTGATAATTTTATTAATTTTTGAGAACATATTGAATGGTTTTTAGTAGTTTTGGTATTGTGTTATAATGGCACATTTCCATCAGAATATACCTATCAACATAAAGAAAATGTTTATATTCCTATTTAGTACCTTGGCACATAGTATAGCTATTGCATAGACCTGGAAATATAAATATATTCTGTAATCTTTTTTGAGATAAGGTGTCACTATGTAGTTTAGGTTTGCCTGGAACTTGCTATGTAGTTCAAACACACAGTGATCCTCCTGCATCACCTTCCAGGATTCACAGGCATGACCTCTCACACTTGGATGCAATTAAGCTCTTTATCTGAATTCAGTTTAAAAATCGGTGATTTCTCAATCACACCATTCTTTGTAAACAGATGAAGTAGCATTGCTACACAAAACAGGCAAAGAAATATATAGAGAAAAATATAACTTTCTATTCAGTATGCACAGAAAGACAAAGCAAAAAACATATGAAGCTAATTCAATGAACAATATGTTAAAGACACTAAAAATGCCGAGGAGTAGAGCCACCTCTTACTGTTATCATCTACGGACTCCAGCTTGTTCAGTATCTCATGAGAAATTCCAACAAGGGCTCTCGGGAACCTTCTAAGTCCTTCTTGATTGGACTGTGGCTGCATATTCATTCTTCTTCGAAGGCTTCCAGCTTCTTGACGTGAGCAGTCTCTGGGCCCTGTGTCTCTCCAGCTGCAGGCCACTGTGCCTCTTCCTGTCCTCTGACATGGTAAGTCATGGTAAGTCATTTCAATATAAATATGTATATTTGCTTTTCCTACATAAAAACTCTATCCAATACACTGCAATGTATTATTCCCATCTAATTTTTAAAGGGAGTTTACAAATAATAAATAAAGGGGGCTGGGGAGATAGCTCCGAGGCACAAGTGCCTGCTGGGCAAGTGCAAGGTCGTGAGTTCGAACCCTGGTCCCACAAAAAAAAAAAAAAAAAAAATAATAATAATAATAATAAAAAAAAAATAGAAACAATTCAGAATTTCACTAAACAAAATGATAGTGATTTAAGAATAACTGTTACGTTACATATTGCTGTTTTCAAATTAGTTGTTGAGATTACCAGAAGTAATCATGAAAACTGGTTAAAACTTAACAAGAAAAATAAAAATAAGCCTTAACTGTTCAATAGACTAGTATAAATAAGCATTATAGTTTTCCAAGCTATCGTTTTTATCATCCTTCTATCTCTATCTCCATCGCTACTTCTATCTCCTCTATCTATATCTCTATCAAATATATATATATATATTATATACATATATATAATATATATATATATATTTTATTTCTTTTTTGTCTTTTTTGAGACAGGATCTCAAGTTCAGGCTGGCCTTGAGCTCACTTTGGTAGCCCAGGATGGTCTCGAACTGACATCGATCCTCCTGTCTCAGCCTCCCAAGCGCTGAGTATATTTTATATATTATACATATATATATATATATATATATATATATATATATATATATATATATAAAATTTCCCTTCCTTCTTTTCTCCTTTCCCTAACCCTGTTCGCCGTTCTGTCTGAATAGTTTTATTTCCTTTCATAGTATCTATTGTGCCAGTTAATATAGTTCAGTGTAATTTAGTTGATTGGCTTTTCCTGGGAATTTTAATCTTAATTGGTACTTGATATAAGCTACATCTATTAATATCAGTGGATTATAATAGGAAATAAAAACATGTAATCTCTACCATCATAGTGTAGCTGGTAAAGAAAATAGAATTAAGGAATAATCTTAAAAAATTATTCCCAACTACTAGATTGGAAGATCTGTATTTTAGTAATCCTGAAAATTGTCTGTACTGTGATTTTTCTCATACCAATTATATCTCCAGTTTGCTGTATTATTTTCAACACTATGATATAGTGGAAAGACACATAATATGAACTGTGACACCTGAAACAGAGCACAAGTTTTCCTCATGGTAGCTACAATATTGTTTACCTAAGAAATTTGGTTAAATATCTTAGGAGAGTTTTTCTTAGCTCTGTCAATAATTAGTGGTCTTTTTTTTTTTTTCTTGTATTGAAGATCAAACTCAGGACCTTATTCTTGTCACACAGGCACTTATGCTGCTGAGCTATCTCCTTGGCCCTTTTATGGAAAATTATGGAACGAAGAAAATTAAGGTAGTTCAACTGACATGTAAACAGCAAATTTTCAGTTTTCTCTAATTTCGAAATTTTATATAAATATAATTAAAATATAGCATGAGTACTAATATACAGTAATTTATTGTTCACATAGCAGTCATCAGGTGAACTTGTATTTTAGGGTCACATTTTGATTCATTCATATCTGATTTCATACAATACTGAACTGAAGTGTAGCAAAGTCTTACTACTATTTCACCAGAAAGAAATGGTTTCTAGCTACTTATTTACTTCTTGGTAGATCACTGATCACAAAAGCATTTGTAGGTCATAATAATAAAACCATTCTTAAACCATTGCTTTTAATTTAAAAGTACAAGCCCTTTGTTTATATAGAAAATCAGTACGACTAAATATATTTAAAATTGAGAAGCATTTAAACTATTCGGTGTAAATTTTACTACCAATAAAATTATTTTTCATTTAACAGAAAATGTGGAACACCACGGAGTTATAGGATGTTACAATAAAGATTCTCTTATGTCCTGAGTCCTCACTGACCTTGAAGGGCTCGGGCCAAAATATATGGGGCCACAGAGGAGAGGGATTGGCAATGCATAGTGTGCCTAAGGAAAGTCACCTAGAGAGAAAACATTCTCCCAGGCTTTCACAGAGAACAAATTGGTCAAGCAATGGCTGTGACTCACACAGAAGGCTGATGCTGGCAAAAGTTCTACAAAAGACTGTACCTGGTTTCAAGGTAAATCCTGAAGGGATTTGACTGATCTTGTCAGGTACCAAAGTTATATTTTTTGTTATATAGGTTTTGCTTTAATTTGGTCTTAACCTCCAGCAGAAAAAATTTAATCACAATGCATAAAAAAGTAAAGCCATTTTAATATTCTGAGATATAAAAGACTCAAGTCAACAGCTTCTGATAATGCCAGTTCTGCTAACACAGTACAATTATGGACTATTTATTGTTCTATACATAGAACTACTTTCTCTTAGTTCAATGAGAAGAAATATTTGTACTAATAACGTTTAGAAAAGTTATCATGTCTGGGTCTTGTACTCTGAACAACTACTATGAAGACAATATGCATTATATTAATTATTGTGGCTTTCCTACTAATGTGTTTTGAACTGTCTTATTGTTATTTCTTTCTCATTAAAATTAATAAAATTTTAAGAATTATTTTTTATTAAAGGTAAATTTTAATGTCAGTAATTTTGCATTTAAGATAATAAAAATACTGAATCATATGCAGCATTACCTTGAGATCTCTCTCTGTCTCTTTCTCTCTCTTTCTCTGTCTCTCCCTCTCTTTGTATGTGTATGTATTTGTGTGATATACACACAGATAAAATACCTTGCTTTAAAAACAAGTCAAATAAATTTGATTTTATAAATCAAATAAAAATACTCATACAAAAAGTTCAGAAATACAAAATATGTGTACCTTATTTCTTTATGAGTGGAAATTTTAAAATGTTATCTTAAATGGAATGCTACTTCTGAAAATTGAATACAAATAAAAAGCGGTGAGCCGGTGAGATAGTTCAGTGGTCTAAAGCATCTGTTTAGGAAACCTTGGGCAACTTCAGGGACAGTGGTTCAATCCTGGGCACCACATGCTGTTCCAGCCCCACCCCCAGGGCTGGCTGAAATAACCTATATATGGCAATTGTTTTTGTAGCAATTACAAAAAGCAGAGACTTTGGTCCTAAAACAAAGTTTATCCCCTGGTAAAGACCAAATAGAACTAATTTTAAGCTGGGCGTGGTGGCATGCGTCTGTCATCCCAGCACTTGGGAGGCTGAGGCAGGAGGATCAGTGGGAGTTGGAGTCTAGCCTGGGCTGCAAAAGTGAACTCAAGGCCAACCTGAACTGCATAATGAGATCTGTCTCTAAAAGATAAAAAAAAAAAGTAATGTTAATAGAAATATCTGCGTTGTTTTTACCTTCCCTTTTAAATACAAAAAAAAAGGCACTCTGAAAAACAGCATCACACAAGGATATATATTAACACCTTGCTTATATTTCTACAGTCATGCTTCCAGAAATACTAATTAAAAATGATGAATAACTTGTGTGATTAATTTTTAGTTATTTTAATCACTCAAACTCACTATTATAATTTTGAACAACATAATATAATCAATATTTCTGGAACTCTGAATATATTTATGATATGATAAAAGTATTATTTTAGCATAATGTCTCCTGATAATTGGATGAGATAAGTTTAGAAAAGGACAGACACACTGACAGAAATTTTAGAAAATGTTTTGAAAAATAAGCAGTTTTAAAAGCATTCATTTTCATATACTTTATCTACAAAAAGTTCTTATTTTGAATGCAGCTCAATGCTTTTTTACATCTTTTTTAGTTTAAAGGTACATATTGTTGGTTAGTAAAAAATGACTTTTAGATAGCTTTTCCTGACAGTGAGTTATTATCAGTGAAGATGTCAGCAAATTTGGAAATGTCTTTCTTGTAAGAGAAAAATAACTCAGGTTTATGTTCCATATGAGATATCCAGTCATCTTCTAAATGACAGAGGGAGCTTTTCAAATACTGTATGATATATTGCTGGGATTACAAATAATCTATTTGAATGTTTTATTTCCATAAAAATGCCAATGCTGATTGTTTAACTGAGATTCTAGGGCATGCTTCAAGGTGTCATTACGTTTGAATCACAGAAATCAAAGAGTATATGGGCCCCTCTTTCTTGTAGACAGAGGTAGTAGTGAATGTGATATCTTGAAGGTGCACGTTAAGTCTCAGTACTGATTCATGTCGGTTCTGTTTTCATAGAGATAATGACATCGTTATGAGTTCCAGTCCTTTCAATCTACTCTCAGTGCAGTACACATAGGGAATAAATGGAAGAGACCATTATTTATTATTTTCTTTATTCCATTCTTGAGAACATCATTTGGATTTTTTTTTTTTTCATTTTCAAAGCTAAATTACATTTAACTTCTATTTCTTTTTAAGGGAAAAGTTCTTGTTTTTAGCTAAAAAGAAAATTAAAAGAAGACAAATACAAAACACTAGATATCAAATAAGAACGGAGCAGTCCCTGAGAGAAAGGGAAATGTTGACAGCTCTGCCCTTTTCTCAGCTTATTACAGCAAACAGCCGGTCTAGGCTGTCTCTGAAGATGAAGGACAGCAGGTGCTCAATGAGTCCCAGAGCTGAGGAGACCAAGGTGAAAGTCAAGGGAACTTGCGGAGCACATAACATGCCAGAGACAAAGCCGGTCCAAGAGAACTCTGGAATTGCATGGCAGGTGCACCGCAAGTACTCCAGCACGACAGTGATCAGAAAATTTATCTGGTCATTTGTCACAATAGTGGACTGATGAGCTAAGGAGGAGCTTCATCACGGGCTCAGTGACGTGGCAACTTCTGGTGAAGTTTTAGAATGGTAGCATAGGATAGCAAGTGAGGGCTCTGGATCTTCTTTGTGTACCATCATCACAATGGGATTTCTATGGATGATTATAACTGTAACTAAGGAGAAGCAAAATTATGGACCCTTTATCCAAAACATAAAGAGATTTGAAGAAATCACACTATTTTGAAATAAAGGACTGGCAAGATAGCTCAGTGGGCTAAGAACCTGCTTAGGCAAGCACAGGGATGAGGGTTCAATCCCCAGAACCACAGGTTGCACCGGCATGGACTCTGGGCCTGCTGAGCAGGCTAACACGTTGGGTCACGGTAGCACATGCCTGTGTTCTCAGCGCTGGGGAGACTGAAAACAGGAGGATCACTATGAGTCCAAGTTGCAAAGTGAGACTCTGTACCCAATACATAAAAATCAAGCAAGCAAGCAAACAACCAAATAATGAATAAATAAACACAAAATATGGTGCAGATATTTTTGTGTACAATCATTACCAATCTTGACTAAGACTAAAATATTTGTAATATCTTCTAGCTAATAATAAAAAGCATATTTACAATTCAAAAAATATGACTTCTAAAGTAGAGAAAAAACTGTCAAACTAGAGCTAGCACTTACATTGGAATTACCAGCAAGAAGTCAAGCAATTGTTATGACGACATAGTTATGTATGGAATATAACATATATCTAAAAAGTAAGGGTCATGGAAGTTACATCAAAAAGTCATATTGAAATGTGAGAAGGACAAGAAAAAAATAAGAAAAAAACCCGACAAAATGTGAGAAGGATAAATTTGTGTTCTAAGGAAGAAAGTGCATGCGTCTTGAGGTTACGTTAAGTGGAATAAATGCAGGAGCTTAAAGGTCATGTGCGTTCCCTTGCATGAGAAAACCAATAAACGATTTGAAAACAAAATAAAGGAAGCTAACAGGAAACACTGAGACAGATCTTCTGCAAATGGAAAGGGGATTTGGAGATGGAGAGTGGGGAGAGGAGTAGAAACAAAAAGAATTAAAATATATTAATTACAGATACCAACTTTTTGCATTGAATATCAAGTAGAGCAAACAGGTGCCAATGGTTTTTTTTGTTGTTGTTGTTGCTGTTGTTTTATTTTTAAGTCTGAAGGAAAATATATTATGTGAGGAGGATAAAAAACAAGTGTGGCAACCTCTTTCTCATCGGAAATATGAGACAATACTAAACTATTTACCAATGTTAAGAAAGATAATAATGATACACTTTTGCCTCAAAAAATGATAGTTAAATGAAGACATTTTTTAGGCACATGAAGACTGTACCATGAATAGAGGATCTGATTCTTCTCTCAGATGCCATGTGTGATCTTTCAGGTTTGACTCTGGCAAGTTCTGTGCTTTGTTAGGCAGATTATGTAGAAAAATGCCCTGGACTCATGAGCCCTGCTATGTTGTTTGTGCCTTGCAGTTTCTGGGCCCAGATGCGACCTAGCACTCAAAGCTCCTGTTGTAGCCGCACACAGGTAGCATAGCTGCATTCCAAGTGCAGGTGGCTCCACTTCTGTGTCCTTCTCAGGGACCTGCCCATGGCGCTCTTAGAGGGAGGTCCTTGGAAACCGTTTTTCCTGCTTCCTCAGTGCTTTTCATTTCCATCTCATCTCTTTCTCTCTCATTCTTCTCTGACCACTAGGTCCATATAAATGTTAGAGGCTTGCTTATATTAGAACTCGTCAGCAGTCAAGTAAGTCCTCTCCCTTGTACTGCAAGATATAAAATCCTTCTTGTCTGGAACTGAAAGCCTACTACTTTTTCTTCTCACACTTACTATAGTAAGCAAATCATATCTTATTGGTATTTTCAATATGGCTTTTGTTTTATTCAGGATTTGCAAGGGAATAGATTTAATACAGGACACATCACCTATAAGATGATTGTATAACATTCACCTGAAGTCAGATACAGAACAGTATAAGACACCTGTCTGGCCACTGGAGATCAGAAAAATCCAGCCAAGTGCCAGGGTCCTATGGCAATAAACCCAATTAGTCTTCATCAGAAGGCTGTGGAAGCTAGGATAGTAGACTAAGGGTGTTCATCAAAGAGCCCAGGGGCTGGTGCTGAAGGCTCTGTGCCAGAAGTCAGCAGCTGAGGCCCAGATGCAGGCTCTGCTCTTCTGAGAGTACGAGGCGAGGGGGAGGTGAGGAGTCTTTTGAAGCTCCCATAGGTTAACAAGGCGCAGCTCTTCAGGGTTTCAGAGTAAGGCCCTTGCAAGGAAAATCAGCAGTGTGCAATCTTCCCTTTGTGCTCTCCTTTGCGTCGTTTTTGGCAGCAACTCTCAGGTGGACGTTCTGTGTCCAGAATCACGCTGACTTGGGTCAGCTAGGTGTTCCCACTTAAACTGACCATTAATCCACCACAGCTTCTGTTCCTAACCAGGCGCATTCACATCTGACAGCCCAAGAATGAATGGGTGCACATAAAAGACTGGTACAGTAAGGCCTCTAGACAGAAAGAAATTGCTGCCGGAGGAAATATGATCTCGTACTAAGGGAGAAAGATGAGAGGAAATGGTGATAAGAGGAAACGTGCTTGATTTTCTCATATATGTATGTATTGTTTAACTATTAAATATAAAAGCCAGGTGATTTTAATGTCTTTTTTGTGGGGGTCAGGAGCGTACAAAGTATTTTAAAACAGAAAATCTGCTAATGATGCAGAATTTCACTAATCAAAATAACAGAAATTTCAAAGTAGTTTTATAATGTATAGTGTTATCTTGAGATTAGTGGTTCATATTACCAGATATATGCATGCAAAGATGGAGGAAGAAAGAATAGATTAAGAGTAGAAAAGGACAAAGAGTTGAAAAAAAAAAGCAGTCTAAACAAATTAAGCATTAACAGTTCCTTTCCACTGACCAGCAGAAAGTCACAGCATAATTATCCAAACATCCTGCCTACAGAAATAGATATATCTCTTTCCTCCCTCTTCTGTGGACTTTTAACTATGTTGTAGGAAATATACAAAATATGTATTTTTTAAAATTGATAGGAGAAAAATAGCAGGCCAGCCAAATAGCTCAGTGGATTAATGCACCTGCAAGCAGGCGCAGGGGTCAGGGGTTTGACCCACTGGACTATAGTGCTGGCCTTGATTCTGAGGCACACTGAGAGAACGACTGAGTCTGGGCATGGTGGTGCGTGCCTGTAATCCCAGAACTTGGGAGGCTGTAAAAGGATAATCACTATGAGTCAGACCTAGTAGTGAGACCCTGCACACCCTATAGACCCTTCCCTAAAATAAAGAAGAAAAATAAGAAAAATAGTAAAGTTCTATAGTAAGATATTTCTACCATACATAATGTGGCAACTAAAAGTATTCTCTAATATTAAGCTATGAAATGCTAAATATGTATGTAACAAATGTTAAAGAATTTGTTACTATACAAAAAGAATAAACCAAAGTATATCAAAAATGGACAAAAAGTAATTATAGATCATAATGAAGAAAAATAATATGAGAAAGGAAAAGGATATAGAAGATGGTATAAATTAAACATAAATGACGTTAAATATAAATGTTCTAAATGCCCAGAAGAGTCCAGGACCACGGATGTTGCTCAGGACAGGCGGGCTCCCCATGAGGTCCCTTCCCCTGGGCTCCTTGCCATCGGGCTCTTTCAGTATCACACACTTGCACACAAGCAAGATAATTTCTGACCAAAAAAATAAAAACTAAAAATAAAAATTCCAAAGACAATAATTCAACAAATGGACTTGAACTCAACAGGCATAAGTGTGGCTATGCCCTGGATGTTTAACAGCTCCCAGCTTGAGCTATCCCCTCGTGGCTGTTCCTATCTGTGATCCATAGTCAAGCCAAATAATCCAACCTGAGCAAATCCATGTGGACAAACGCTGAGTAAGTATTGCATCTTCCTAAGGATATAGGGGAGCCACGCTTCCGTTTTCGCACAAATTTCACCAGGGCAACATAGAGTGCTAGTGTTAGTATTATGCAATACTCAGATGGTGCTGAGTGTGTGCTTGTGTGTGTGTGTGTGTGTGTGTGTGTTTGTGTGTGTATTTTATTTTCAAAATATAGTAACAATGGGCCCAAAGAAAAAGAAAATTGTGCAGAATTTTCAGAAGAAAACAGTGAGAACCAACATAGTATCAAACAAAGAAACCACTGAAAAATTTTGTTAAAGTCCTGAAAATAAATTTCTAAATGTAATTTTAGGGCCTCAGAGCTAATGATTTTGTTTCCCATTATCTCTTACAGAAAAATATATTCTTAACCTTTTTTATGTTTAAACATGACTTTGGAATGGATTGACATCTGAAGTACCACTGAATGCTAAAAACAACAAAATTTTTAAATAGTTACTTTCTGTGTTTGGGGTGAAGCTTCATAGCAGAAGATGTGCTTATCATGAGTGAGGCTGTGCAACCCTGGATTCAAGGTTAAAAGGAGAGGGAGAGAGAGAGGAGAGAGAGGAGTGAGGAGCAAGGAGAGAGAGGAGAGAGGAGAGAGGAGAGAGGAGAGAGAGAGAAAGAGAAAGAAGGAGGAAGAGTGGAGAAAGAGAGAGGGAGAGAGGGAGGGAGGGATGGGAAGATTAAGGAGGGGAGGGGGAAA
>PVJA010052174.1:0-12520 GCA_004027025.1 Myocastor coypus
TCTTCTTCTTCTTCTTCTTCTTCTTCTTCTTCTTCTTCTTCTTCTTCCTCTTCTTCTTCCTCTTCTTCCTCTTCCTCTTCCTCTTCCTCTTCTCCTCCTCCTTCTTCTCCCTCCTTCTTCTCCCCCACCCTTGTGAGAGGGTCTTGCTAAATTGCCCAGGCTGGGCTCAAATTTGGGATTACCTTGTTGCTGCCTCCTAGAGTGCTAACATTATAGGCATGTGCTGTCATACTTTGCTTAATAAAAGGTTTTTGGTTTTTTGCCTAGCGGTGTTTCTGCCTTTTGCTTCTAGGAGTACCATTATGAGTGCCCAACTTGTAGTGCCTACTACCATTGTCCCCTCTGGCCCTGTGCTGGTGTCTGAAGTGATAAAACCCTGTTGTTTTTAGATTTCTAATTGTCTACTCTGAGTTGAGGATTGTTCTTCTCTGGTTTGCTTTCTGAATGCTCTGTCCCCTGATTTCTTTCATTCCATGTTCTTTGTCCACACATACTCACTAGACTCTACTCCTTGTGGTCTTGACAGGAGTGTTATTTTGTATACTCATGAGTTAGTCTTTATCTGCTTTTGCAGTGATGTGAGAGTTACCCACACTAATACCACCAGCAAGGATTTTGCTGGCCACGTGGGATCAGCCTGCTGCTTTTTACCATCTCCAAGATTTGTTAGATTCCAACTTCTAGTGACTACAGATAATAGTTTTTAAAAAGTAGAATCCATGTTTCTAAGTTTGATTGTAGAGTTATTTCTCCCAGCAACAAAGTGTTTTCTTAGCATCTCCAAAGAGGCTCACTGAGTTCCAGTCACCTCACTAACCTAGGAGGTGGGAAGGGGGAGTAATGTTTTTGCTGAGAGAAGCATTGCCTGTACAAGTGCTTTTCATCCTCTAGTATCAGTGCCCACTGATTCTTATCAATAGTCTTTCCAAAGGGCTGGTCAGATAGCTCAGCAGACTAAAGTACCTGCTTAGGTGAAGCACAGCAACCAGGGTTTGATTCTTGGTGTGCCGTGCCCACAGCTCTGGGGTGTGCTGAAACTGATTGAGACTAGGCATGGTGGTGTGCACCTGTAATCCCAGTGCTTGGGAGGTTGAAAACAGGAGAATCACTACAAGTCCAATCTATGAAAAAATAGTCTTTCCAGTTCCCTCCATGGTGTGTAAGGAACTTGGGGTAGAGACTGAATATGCAGCTAAAGTAATTTAGGAAGCTAGCCTCTGTGTTCTTTTGATCATGGATTTCTTTGTATCAGTTCCTCTCTTTCAAGTGTAATCATTTTTATTCACTGTGAGTCATTTCTTCAGTCTCCACTTACTCTTTCTCCAAGGTTCACGTGAAGGCCTTTCAGCCATAAGGCTGCAATCAGGGCAAACAGTCTCCTGACTATACTGCGGTTATATTCTTCTTATCCTATGGCTGGAATTCCTGATCTAATTCAGTTACCATCCAGTTATTCCTGTGACTGATCTTTCATCTCTGCCTATGTAGCCTGGGTGTTGTAGCAGTCATGTTCATGTAGCATGCTACACTGAAGTTTAATGTCAGGACCAGGTGCTATCTCCTGCCCAGAAATACATTAGTAGTGTAGAGTACCAGCTCGGTTCCGGGGAATGGGCTCCTGTTTCTTGGGCCTAGGAGCTGCCTTGGGTATCTGCCTGGTTGTAAATAGGTGACTTCTAACAAGCCTACACTTTCTCCTCTCCCGCTCCAGCTCATCTTGGCACTTCAGTCCATGCAGTGGGAATAAACTAATTGGCTCTAAGAGGTAGTGGTTTTTTAAGGCCGAATTTCTGTTTTTCTTTCCTGCGGCTTTCATAGTTTTTCTACTAGAAGCAACCCTGTGAGTGCTCTGAAAGCACAGCTGAAATAAAACTCCATGAGTCTTCTATAGTAGGGAGCAGTCAGGAGTCTAAGGATTTACCTGGTTTGGAGAAGCCAGAGATTATAAATATGCCCAGAACACAGAATATGATTGAAGAAAGATATGACAGGCCATCCCAAAGGCAGGGCTCAGAACCTAATATGACATCTTTTTATCCAAGCTGCTGCTATATACAGGTTTAGGTTTCTCTTTAAATTGTGAAGATGAGTCTCTATCCCTTAGGCTGTTTGTTGATATGCCCTGGCTAGTACTGTTAACATAAAACTGAGACAGATGCCATAAATCTGAAGACAAAGATTATAATCTTACTGATGAGCTTGTCTCTTACAAAATGGAATTTTTAAAGGAAAAAATTCCATGCGAGACTTGTTTATCTTAGCTATGTCTTTGTAGACATACCAGAGTACCCTCACAGAAGCTGGCTTCAATGATGAGGAATGGACAGAACAGGGTACTGAGAGCTTGGGAGTGGTTGGTGACTGCATCCCGGGGCATGTACTACTGTGTTTGGGCATGTGGCAGCTCTGAAAAGGCTATTCATCCATCAGCACACTGACCCCTTTTTTAAGTTTCATTGTTTGATTATTTTGACTATAAAAGTGTCACTTCTTACAAAACCAGTTTCTATGTTCCAGAACAGTATTGTCAAACTTTTGGGTGTATTAGAATTATCCAGACCCACTTCTGTGTGTACAATTCAATAGTTGTGGGGTGGGGCATAAGAATTTGTATATCTAACAAGGTCTCAGATGCTGTCATTGCTGATTTGTCATTGCTGATTTATCCTTTGAAAACTGATGTAGAACATATAAGGAAATGAACATGGGGGATGGTTGGGGATGGTTGGGGAGATAGTTACATGGCACAAGTGCCTGCCTGGTAAGTGCAAGGTCATGAGTTTGAACCCCAGTCCTGACAAAAAAAAAAAAAGAACATTTGAACATCATCTTTCAGAGATAATAGTAGTTAATATTTTAGGGTATAATGAATGGTGCACACTTACATTAACATCTGAAAAACAATGACAGTTTTATGCTGCAAATAGTATTACAATTTTTTTTTTTTTTAATGTGTTTAGTACAGGGTCTATAGGGTCTCACTATGTAGATTGGACTCATAGTGATTTTCCTGTTTTCAGCCTCCCAAGCATTGGGATTACGGGCATGCACCACCATACCCAGTCTCAATTGTCATTTCAGCCCCACCCTGGGGGTGGGACCAGCATGGCATACCAGGGATCAAATCTTGGCCACTGCGTTCTGCCTAGGCAGGTGCTTTAGTCTGCTGAGCTGTCTGGCCAGCCCAGTATTGCTTTTTTTTTGTCTCTTTGATTGCTATGCAGTTCAGGCTGACCTTAAGCTCACTTTTGTAGTCCAGGCTGGTCTCAAACTTGCACAGATCCTCCTGCCTCAGCCTCCCAAGTGCTGGGATTATAGGCATGCGCCACTACATTCAGCTAGTATTGCAATTTTTAATAACCTTTTTTTTTTTTTTTTTGCTTTAAATTGTAGAATAATTTTAGATCTACAGAAAAGTTGCAGAGATAAAACAGAGAACCTCTGTATACCCTGTACCAGTTTCTCTCATTCTTAGTAACTTAAAGGAACTGGACTGGGGAGACAGCTAAGTGGTCTTAGCACCTGACTGGCAAGCACACGGACCAGGGTTTGATCCCCAATACCACATGCCATGCTGGCCCCATGCGTGTGCAAGCTACCAAAACCAGGCGTGGTGATACACACCTGTAATCCCAGCATTAAAGAGGCTGAAATAGGAGGATCATTGCAAGTCCGAGCTATATAGTGAGACCCTATCCCAAATAAATAAATAAAAGATTGAAAACTAAACCAAACCAAACCAAAACAGACCTAAAGGAAACAACCTTGGTACATTACTGTTAACTAAACTCTGCACTATTATTGCCTTAGAAATACTGCTTTTCATAAAAATACATAGCTATATTTTCTTAAGATTCAAGTAGGATTGTATAACAGTTCTGTTTGAATTTTCAGTTATTTCATTCTTCTTTTTGTATGTTTTAGATTATTTTTCTGCACATTCCTATGCACGTATAATCACATATAGACATATATATATATATATACATATATATACACATATATACACCTATTTTATTTTGAGCTATGCTTTTTTATTTAAATATGCCTTTAGAGTTTTTCATTCTTACATTAATATATCGAGATCTGCTCCATTTTTTTTTTAATGGACAAACACTGCTTTGTGCCCTTTTAAAAATCTTATCTGTTTCTAGATTTTAAATCTAGCAGATTAAAGGTGAGGCCTGGCACACCTCTTTCTTACCTTACGTGAGAGGTCAGAGATTAAGTACCCACCTTTGTGGAGTATTTAGCATGTTTCAGGTACTGCCAAGTGCTTAGCTTATATTATCTAACTCAGTTATCAAAACAATCTTATAAAATAGGTATCATTACATCCCTGTTAACAGATGAGGAAACTGAGGGTCAGGAAGGTTAAGTGAACAGAATCCTTTGACAGCTTCCTAGATGAAGCTCTCTGGCATTGAGGTTGGCATGAACCATTCAGCCTAGTTATGCACTTTGCTTGCTTGTTTAGCTTTCCTATGTGCCATACCTACTGCTACAATATGGAAGCTAAGGATACCCTTAAGGAACTCACAGTTTAGTTGGACAAAGAAACATGTAAACAAATACTTACACGTAAGTACTAGGAGTATTACAAACAGGTTAAAAGTTATTGATGGTTATAATGTAGGTTTTCGATGCCTTAAAAAGTCTAGTGAGCCGGGTGTGGTGGCGCATGCCTATAATCCCAGCACTCAGGAGGATGAGGCAGGAGGATTGATGTGAGTTCGAGACCAGTCTGGGCTACAGAAGTGAGCTCAAGGCCAGCCTGAACTGCATAGCAAGACCCTGTCTCAAAAAGACAAAAAAAAAAAAAAAAAGTCTAGTGAAGGAAAGGGTATATGTGTCTGCAACTGTAATATTACAGATGGAAATAATGTGTAGATGCTCCTTAATTTAAAATGAGGTTACACCCAATAAACACATCGTAAGTTAAATATTTTAAGCTGAAAATGAATTAAATACATCTGTGCTCTGGATAGCAATATAGCATATTGTAGTCATAGTTGATTCCCCTGTGATTGTGTGGCACCTGGGAACTGGCTCACTGCTGTTGCCCAGAATCACCAGTAATCACATTGCATGTCACTAGCCCAGAAAAACATCAAAATTCAAAGTATATGTACTGAATGCACAAGGCTTTCATCATCACTTAAAGTAAAAAAAATTCCAAGTCAAACCATTGTATATAGCAGTGGTTCTCAACCTGTGGGTCGCGATCCTGGCGGGGGTTGAATGACCAAAACACAGGGGTCGCCTAAAGCCATTCCAAGTCATAACTGTAGCAAAATTACAGTTTTGAAGTAGCCGCCAAAATTATTTTTTGGTTTGGGGTCACCGCAACATGAGGAACTGTATTGTGGGGTCACAGCATTAGAAAGGTTGAGAACCACTAGTATATAGGGACTACTTAACACCAGACTTGACAATCAGATTCAAGTTCAAATTCTAAATATTGCCTGATGTAGTGGCACATGTCTGTACTCCCAGCCCTTGGGAGGCCGAGACAGGAGGATTGCTACAATTTTGAGGCCAGCCTGGGCTGTGTACTAAGTTCAAGGCCATCTTGAACTACATAGTGAGAATCTGTCTCAAAAAACAAAACGAAGCCGGGCGTGGTGGCGCATGCCTGTAATCCCAGCACTCGGGAGGCTGAGGCAGGAGGATCAGTGCAAGTTCGAGACCAGCCTGGGCTACCAAAGTGAGCTCAAGGCCAGCATGAACTGCATAGCGAGACCCTGTCTCAAAAAGACAAAAAAAAAAAAAAAACGATCAAAAACAAAATGCTTTTAAAAAAAATTCTGAGTAGTATTTTTTAGCTGTGTGACTTTAGGCAAGCCACTTAACCTGGATTTTTGTTACAAGCCTCTTGAAATTTCCTAGGGCTGTTGTAAAGATTGAATAAGGAAAAAAAAACTACTATTCTGCTTCCCAATAGCATAAATACATATTACTTAGTCTTTTAAGTATAAATGTATACTCTGCCACATCAGTTACTGGGTAGGGAAAACTGCCTTTTAAAGTCCTTGGGACGCTCCATATATAAACACGGCAGGAGCCAGATCCCATAGTCTGCTTTCTTTTTTGTCTCCAGACCAAATCCAGAAGCCTTGTGCGAGTGCTTTCTATCTTATCTTTGGGTCCTCACAGTGTCCTCCTCATGGTCTCTCTTCTGTGCAGGTACGGTTTCTTGGAACTCAGAGACACATGAAGCAGCAGTTGCAGAATCAGATGCTATAGAAGAGGCTCATATCCTACTTGTCAGATTGGGCTTACACATTCTGATATCTGAAAAGTTTTTTTCACCTCTATAACTGTCCTTTTACTCTCTGATTTTTAAAGTTTTTAAAGAATAGAACATTCTTTAAATGCTTCATGAAACATTTTGTGCAATAAGATTTTTAATGAAGTATATCTCATTCTAGTTTTTTCCTAGTTCCAAATTTTAGGAATGATTTCTCTAGGTCTGTGAGGTGTGTTGATATTTTGATAGGGATTGAGTTAAATCTGTATAACAATTTTAAGATGAATTGTATCGTGATATATGAGTAGTCTTCATGAATTGATGTAATCCTCAGCTCTTTCAGTGGGAGGGAAAGATTTGTGTCAATATTTCCTTCCCTACTAGAGAAGCAGAACAAACCTCAGCAGGCCTGTGTCTTATGTACCCTGTGGCAATTCAGATTGCCACAGGTTAGGTACAGCGCTTTTGCTCTTTTCCTTTCCAGCTCATGCTTGGAGTAGAATGCATTCCCACAAGGATTCTGGGCTAGGAATGCAAGAGTAGTACTATAAAAAGTTTTGTTGAAGATATAACTCAGGCAGACTGAGTTAAGGCAAAGACTAATTCCTTTGCCATGCAGTAACTTGGAGGTCTTTCTAAGTTTGTCCTAGGAAAATTGGTGGTTAAAGCTTGTTCTGTGGTAATCTAAACTGTCTAAATAGTAATCTTGAGAAGTATGACAGTGTTAGTTTTCTTTCTTCTCCTGGAAAATCAGCCCAACTTATACAGTACATGAAAATCTACTTTCCCAGATTTGAAGAGCAGGATTATTGTTTTTAGAAGGCAGTAACTGAGAGCCACATTAGCCCCCCAACCCCTAGATTATTCCCCCTTAAGAGAGCCAACTATTCAGAAAACTTAATCACAGGTTCTTCTTCCATTCATACTTAATCTGGTTATTCAGAGGACCTTGCCTTCCCTCTTCAGAGGCTGCCTGTGCCTGACCCGGGACCACAGAGATCTTCCTCTTGAGATTTTAGGAGGCTCAGAAAGCAGAATCTGGCATGTCCTGTTCTTTGACTGGGGCAATTGATTTGGATCTTTGAAAATTAATTTCTGGCTATGAATTATAACCCACAAGGTTACACACTATAATTTACCATTGCATCCAGAAGCTTTAGATTGTTTGAGCCAAAAAACTGTTCTTTAAATAAAATGACCAAAATGTAATGGAAGTTTATTTTATTGAGGTTGTTAATTTTATGAATAGTTGTTCCCTTTGCACTTAAACCATCCTGATAAGGTCCTCCCTCATTCCTTTTCTGCCTTTAGTTCTGTAACATGTTTAGTGACAGGAGTAAAAGGTCTTTAGGAGGTCTTCCTGTAGATGAGGGCCTACGTCTGTCCTCATATTTGTGTTTTCCTCTGACATTAAAACACCAAGAGTAGAGTAGGGTTCTTAGCCACCTTATTGCTGCAGAAAGGGTCAGCTTAGGATGGCAGCAGTGACGACAGCTAAAGAAGAGTCTAAGGAGTTGCTTTTTATTTATTAGCAGTATGGCACTGGGCTTTTTGAACAGTGAACATTTGTATTTTGATTTGAGTTCAAGGATTTTTTTAGTCTTTATTGTTCATTTTAGAAATTTAATTTCAGGTTTATTCTTTTTTTGGGGGGGGACTGGGGTTCGAACTCACGACCTTGCACTTGCCCATCAGGCACTTGTGCCTCGGAGCTATCTCCCCAGCCCCTTCAGGTTTATTCTTAATAGTATTAAAATTCTGTATAGGCAGTTCTAATCTTGTCAAACTGATAGAATGAAATTATTCTTTTTATTTCATGTTTGTTCTTTTCCACTTGGCTGAGGGTAGTCAATCATAAAAACCTGGTGAACTGAATGAATCATTTAAATTCTGTTTTATTTTTGCATTTATGCCTGAAAAATGTGGTGAGGACAGGTCCACTGATAAAAACGGCATAACTGTTGAGCTTCTCACTGTTTAAGCTGAAAAAAAAAAAAAAGAAAAAATCTCTCAGGACATTTTAGCTTTGTTCTTTGATGGATTTTCAAGCCTGGGTCCTTAGTATGTGTACCTCTAAGCCCACAAACTTCTCAGTTATTTTAAGAAATGATTCTGAACAAACTTTACCTTCTTTGAACGTCCTAATACTTTTTTTTTTTTTTTAAAGCAGGGCTTGTCAACAGAGCTATGTGGTACAGGCACAGAGATCAGGGATGAGGACATACAGATGTTTCCACCTGCTTGGTGGCCTCACTCCTACTGTGAAAATCCCCTAAAACCAACAGGTGGACTGTTCATTTTTGAGAGAGAAAAGAGACCCAGCACTTGCATGGAGTATGTCAGGGCAAGGCAGTCAGAAACTAAATGAGCAATGATAACCAAGCTTTTAGCCCCCTTTCTTCTTTCTCCTAAACCTCACAGTTGCAGCCTGGCAATGGAAAGAATATTGCCTGGAACAGAGAGACCTGGACTTTTTTTTGCAAGCCATTGACCTTGAACAAGTCTCTTAAAGTCCCAAGGTCTTTTTCCAGAGTGAGGGAGTGGGACTTTATTCTGTAGTGCTCTCTTCCTGTTGCAGCCTGTGTGATTCCTGGGCATAGGTCCTATGTTTGGCTGGAGATCTGAACTGTAAAAGGGTCTGTCTGAGGTGTTTGTTCACTTAGGGGCCATGGCCTCTATTAAATCTTGTGTCTTTAAGTTGGGAAAATGAGGGCAGTTTCTACTAAAATTTGTGTATCTTTAAATTTCTCTTAAGATGCTGTGACCTGCGGTAGGTCCCTGTTGGGAAGGAAGCATGGTGGGTTAAAGATTTATAGATTTTTCTGGCAAGAGATGATCATATTTATATAAAATGATTCTTAAAGCTGACACTATTTTCTCTCTTTTTCCCTACTTTCCTCCTTGTGGAGCAGTGTAAAACTACCAGGTTTTATGTTCCACTGGGCAGCTGCCTCGGGTTTGATGTTTTTCTTTCCCCTTCTTCCTCCTCTTGTTTCCCCCTCCCCTTCTTGCTTTGCTGTGAAGGGAACTGTACCTTTGTGGTTCTTCTGCAGCTGCTGGACTTTGATGGGGACATGCTTGCTGCCTCTACACTTGCTTCCCTTAGCAACCGGTCCTTTGACGATGACCTCTTGCTGTTTGCCTGTTGTCTCTCATGTTGGATTATAGATGAGAGATTTACCAGGCTGGGGGTAGGGGTCTGCTGTTAGCACATTTCTTTTAGGATTCCAGGCATCCCTCAGCCTAAGGTCTTTTTTTTCTCCAAAATATGAGAATCGGAGAGGTTATGTATGTGTGTGTAAGGTTGGGCAAAGTATTAATGCTGAAGCTAGCACAACTTTTTTTTTTTTTTGTAAGATTTTAGGATGGTCTTTGCTGTGAGCTAATAGATGCTTTGGTGATTATGAAGGCTACTTAATTTACTAGTCATTTTTATTATCCTGTGATGAACACACAGGAGAGAATAAGAAGCGCCATTTGTTCCTTTTTCACCCTGCCCAAGTGTTTGTGTGTTGGCACTAAATTTGCTTCCTGAGGTAATCTGAGCTCTGGGAATTACAAGATTACCTAAATCTCCACACATTCCGGCACTCCTGTTTTCCTACAAAGCATTGAATTTTCACTGTTTTTAAGGAAAGCAACTGACTGGTACAAGGTCCACGGTCTGTGTGAACAGCTCTTGATGTTCTGTATAGCTAGGACATGCATGTCTATTTAACTCAGTAGACTTGCCTTGGACAAGATGTGGGTTTAAGATGTTATGGGTGCTCACTTCGGCAGCACCCATACTAAAATTGGAACTATACAGATATTAGCATGGCCCCTGCACAAGGATGACACGCAAATTTGTGAAGTGTTCCATATTTTAAAAAATTAAAAAATTTAAAGAAGAGGTTGCAGGATGCCAAGAATTCTGAAAGAACAATGGCTTAAGCAAAACTACACAAATAAAGGTTAGAATAAAATTAACCATCTTCATTAAAAGACGTGTGAAAACAGACACTATTGTACTGCTCATACTTGTGTCAAGAGTCTGATCTGGGAATATATAGCTCAGTGGCATAGCACCTGCCTGGCAGTTCTGAGGTCCTGAGTTCAATTTCCAGTACCAAAAAAAAAAAAAAAAAAAAAAAACTGTCTGGGACTGTGAAGATAGTTTAGCAGTGTGAGTGCCTATCTGGCAAACGCAAAGTCCTAGGTTCATTCCCTGGTACCAAAAAACGGAAGAGAAGAAGGGAGAGAAAAAGATGAAGGGGAGAGAGTCTTAAAAATACCCCTTGGCCCGGCGGGATGGCTCAGTGGTCTAAAGCGCCTGCTTGGGGAAGCTTGGGCGGCTTCAGGGACCGCGGTTCGATCCCCGGCACCACATGCTGCGCCAGCCCTGCCCTTGGGGTGGGCTGAGCCGGCCATGAAAATGAGTGAATAGGCAGACAAAGGTTCTGAAACAATAAATAAATAAATAAAAATTTAAAAAAAAAATACCCCTTGACATTATCAGCTTTTTTTGCCTTTCTAGGAATTTTATTCTTAAAGGAATCCTAGTTTTGCTTAACTAAAAAAATAAGAAAAAATATGTAGCATATGCAGGAAAAATTAAGACTATAATGAAATTCTCAAACTATTTCTTTGGGGTTTCAATTACTTATGTTTTTGTTTGTTTGTTTGTTTAATGCCAGGGATTCAGCCCAGGGCCTTGCAACATGCTATGCCTGGCAAGTATTTTTACCACTGAGCCACACTTCCAGTCCTATAATGGGATTTTTATTTTTCTTCATTGCATTTGTAAGTTAAGAAAGTTTAATTGACTCCCCATCTTCTGAAAGTACTCTGAGAACATTTTTATCTAAAGTTAAGTATATTGTGAGTGAACCAAGAAGATATTTTTGCTCTTCGTTTTGTTTTTGTTTTTTGGTTAGGCTGTTTGTTGTTTTTGATTAAAGCCACCATCATTCTTCACATGGGAAATACTTTGTGGTTTTAAGAAGTTGCAGTTTTATCCAAAAGCATTTGTATCACTTAGCAGGAAATAATGTATCATCCTTTTGCAATAGTGCAGTGATCTCTGACTTCAAAATGACTTAACTGGGTTTTGAGGATTGGTGTTTGAACCAGTTGTTTATGGCAAAGTCTCCAGGAGCTATGCATTTGGTAAAGGTGGATGGGTGGCAGTGGGATTGGCAACCCTTCTTTCAACCTACTGGTTGAGATAGGTTATTATAGACCTTATTTATTTGGGAATTTTCAAACTAAGGAAGAATGAGAAGTATTAGCAGATAATGGTCATAGGATCAGGTTATCTAGGGATGTCAGGATTGTGAGAGAGAGAGAGGAGCTTGAGAATGGTATTTAGCAGTTAATTGCTGCTGAGTATTGAAAAGGATCTTTTGTGCTATCATTGCTACCTTCGTCTTGAGTTAATTTTAAATGTGTACCTTTCAAGGTTATTTTGACTTTGGGGAAGAATCCATACATTTCATGATGCCAGATCTGATGAATAAGGTGTATGAGGATACACCATAATATTTTTACAAGCTTGCGTCTGTTGGGTGGTACTCGTCAGTAACATTCACCATATTTTAAATCACAAAATCAGTAAGAACACTCACTAATGGGGGCTTCCAGAATGCTGCAGAAGGTGGCAAGAACAATGGGATGGGATAAGTGTATTCAAAACAAGGGGAACGTGTTGAAGGGAGTTAAAAGAATGTGCCTATTATTGCAATAATTTTTTGAAATTTTAAGTGTATACCAGATTTGTTGATCAGCCCAATGAAGTTGGTTGATTTGTGAGATGAGTGGTTATGAACTCTTGGGCTGACAAGCTTTATGCTTCTTTGGTCCCACTGTCACTAATTAAGAAATTAGTAATACTAGAAAGAAAATATATAATAGCCATTTCTCAGGATGTTGATGAGAGCCCAATTCACAGCACTACTATGTGGGTAAAACTAGAACACTGCTTCTGTTAAGTTCATCATTTGGGAGAGACTGGGAAAGCTAGAGTTGGTTCTCTTGAGAGAGTTTGGTCATTTAACACAGTCTTCTGTTTTGATGCCCTTAAATAGTTTTGATGCCCTTAAATAGGAATCCAAAGGTATCTAGATATTTTTCCCTTGGTACCTTATTATTAACTGTATATTACTGATTAATATTAAACTGTGTGGACCTACTACATTTACTTATCCATTCTTCAGTTTGTGGGATATTTGGGTTGTTTCTTCTATTTTGGTTATTATGAATAATGCTGTGAACATTCTTCTTCTTCTTCTT
>PVJA010052175.1:0-12519 GCA_004027025.1 Myocastor coypus
TAGAATGATTGTGAGGACAATATGCAATATGTCAACTTTCAAAGAAAAGAAGGGGGAAAAGAAAAAAAAAGTAATGTGGATTTAGAAAGGTTAATGTTTAATTGTTTGATCAATCTTATATACCTATATGTATTAATCTAAACTGATCTGATGATGAAAATATATAATATAACCATTGTTAAATTTAAACAATAAAAAATTGAAAAAAAATTGGGTGACTATTACAAAGTGAATTTCTTGACGCAGGAAGACACCTTCCTGATCTTTGAATCTTTTTTTTTTTATTTCCAGGGAACAGTCTACAGGGTGTCCTGGGTCTAACTATTAGATTGGACTTAGAGTGATCAGCCTGTTTACAGCCTCCCAAGAACTGAGATTACAGGCTTGTGACACCACTCCCAGTCTCAATTTCCATCTCAGCCTGCCTGGGGAGTGGGGCCGGCACGACAGGCCCAGGGTCCGAATCCCCAGCACCTGTTCCTGCTTCCATTTGCAGACACCTTGAGCCACTGAGCTATTTGGCTGATCCTTGAGTCTTAAGCCCATACTCTGTGCCAGACACCAGAGACTCAGCAAATTTCTTGGGTTGAAGAAATAACTAAATTTAGTAGGATCCAGTGCAACAAATCTTTTCCCTATTGTTCCTTATGTTTTACTATGTATGTGTGTATGTCTGTGGATACAGTGAATACCTGATGTACACTATATCATAACCAAATATGATTATAAAGTTATAATGAAATGCACATAGCAAAGCTTTGTAAATCATGATGTAGAAAACCTCTGAGAAGACATGAATTTTTGTGATTCATTCCATGGTTAATAATTTTAGCTTACCAGGAAGATGAATTAAATTCATGTTTTTTCACAAACTCATTCTGACCATCCTTAAATCTAGAATGACGTGCATACATTTTTCCTGTTATCTAACTTTCTAAGTGGTAAAATCTGATGTAATTCAGTCTTATCACATTCTGTGCTATATAGACCTCCTCAGTTCTTTTGTTTTCTTCTGGATGTCATGTACTTGTTAAGAAGGAGATCACAAATTGTCCAGAATAAATTTTGGAAATTCCTAGGAATAAAAAAGTGCTCTGATATTGAAAGCTGTACGTTTTCTACCTAATTCCACTGTGACAAATGATAGTGTGAATATTAATGTGTAGTTAAATAATGTGCATGTTATGCAATCTCTAATGATGTGGCAAATGCTGCTGGTACCTAATCATAACTCACCAGAGGTATCTATGCCAAGGGACTCCCAT
The DNA here is from genome assembly GCA_004027025.1 of Myocastor coypus. Taxonomy (NCBI): domain Eukaryota; kingdom Metazoa; phylum Chordata; class Mammalia; order Rodentia; family Myocastoridae; genus Myocastor; species Myocastor coypus. The sequence goes on from PVJA010052175.1 coordinate 1,266, forward strand.
ATAAATAATTATAGTTGTTTGCTTGAGAACTATATCTAGATATAGCAGCAGGCTTCACATAGTGATAGGATGAGGTCCACACAAGGAATTAACGCTCTTGGTAGTAGTTTTCTGTCAGCAGCACGGTGATGCTTCTTGTTTTTGTTTGTTTGTTTGTTTACTTGCTTGCTTATTTTTTTGTTTCCCAGGACTGCTTTTGGCACCCAGGTGTGGTGGTGCATGCATGGGTCCCTTCTAGTTCCACATGACATTTAGGAATGCTTTTTCTACTTCTGTGCAACATATACAGAATTCTCTTAAATTTCTTTTATAAAAATACCTTATTTTTTACTGTATAAATCTTTTGCTTCTTTAGTGAGATTAAGTATTTTACCAGTTATTATTATTATTATTATTATTATTATTATTTTGTCTTTTTGAGACAGGGTCTCGCTATGCAGTTGAGGCTGGTCCTGAGCTCACTTTTGTAGCCCAGGCTGGTCTCGAACTCGCACCGATCCTCCTGCCTCAGCCTCCCGAGTGCTGGGATTACAGGCGTGAGCCACCACGCCCGGCAGCCAGTTATTATTTTGAAAGTCATTGTTTCCCTAAATTTTGTCTCACTGTGTTCATTGTTTGTGTACAAAAATGCTACTGATTTTTTAATGTTGACTTTGTTTCCTGCTATACTGCTGAATTATTTTTATTGAATCTACAAGACTCCTGGTGGAGTGTTGGCGTTCTTCATGTCATCCGAAAGTAATGATAGTTTCAACACTTTTCCCATCCTTATTCCTTTTATTTCTCTCTCATTTAATTGCTGTGGCTAATGTTTCCAGAACTATATTGAATAGGAGTGGAGATGGTGGGCATCCTGTTCTTTTCTGTGATTTTAAGTGAATGCCAGATTGTATGTGGTGGTGTGCACCTTTAATCCCAGCTGTTGGGAAGCAGAAAATAGGAGGATGCCTATGAGTCTGAATTGTACAGCAAGACCCTGTAGACCCCATAATAAGTACATTAAAAATGAAAAAAATAAAGTGAAGGTCTTTAGTTTTTGCACATTTAGCATGATGATGGCAACTGGTTTCTCAGAGATGGCTTTCAAGTTGAGATATAAACTATCCTACTTTTCTGTAAGGTTTTTTTTAAAACCATGAATGAGTGTTAGAATTTATCAAAAGCTTTTTTTTTTTGCATTTATTGAAATGATCATGTGGCTTTGTTTTTGGCTCTATAAATGTGGTGTATTAAATTTATGAATTTGCATATGTTCATCCATTCCTGTATTCATGGGATGAATAACATTTGGTCATGGTATATAATCTTCTTGATGATTAGACACATTCTCTTTGCTAGTATTTTATTGAGGATTTTTCAATCTATATGAATGAGAGAGACTGGCTTGTAATTCTCTTTTTTAGTTGGATCTTTCTCTGGTTTTGTATCAGAATATTGCTTGTCTCTAGGAATGAGTTTGGAAGAATAACTTCCTTTTCAAATTCATTGAAGAGTTTGAGAAAAATTGGAATTAAATCTTCTATAAAATTCATGTAATATTCAACTGTGAATAAATTGGGACCTTGGCATCTATTGTATGTTTTTTATTACATTTTCAATTTTGTTTACCATTATTGCTTTATTCAGAGTTGGTATATCTTCTTGACTCGGCTTTTGCATTTTATATGTATCTAGCAAATTGTCCATTTCTCTGTTTCCCATACTGTGAGAGTAAAAATTTTGGAAGTATATATTCTGAATTCTCTAGAGTTTGCAGTAATTTCAACCTTTTCATTTAAAAAAAATTTTTTTTCAGTACCATGAATTGAACTCAAGACCCTGTGCTTTCCAAGCAAGTGCTTATTCTGATGGGCTATTTCCAAAGCTCCTTCTTCATTCTTTTTTGCATGAATTTGTATTTTTTAATCTTTTTTTCATAAAGTTAGCTAGGATTTTACTAATTTTACTTATTCTTTCAGAGAAGTATCTCTTTGACTCATTTCTTCTTTGTGTGGTTTTCTTTGTCTCAATTGTATTAAATTCTCTTTTAATCGTCACAGTTTCCTATCTTGTTTGGGCTTTGGACTTGACTTGCTTTTCTTTGTCTAGGATCTTGATATGCAGCATATAATAATTTATTTAGGCTTGTTCTGTTTTCCTAATATGTGACTTTACTGCTATAAATTTGCTTCTTAAAAAACCTTTTATTGTAAGGCATAGGTTCCATTAAGCTTTATCTGAATTTTCATCTGCTCTAAATATTTTGTAATTTGTTCTTTAATTTCATCTATGACCAACTGGTTATTTAGGAGGTTGTTAATTTCCATGTGTTTATGTTGTTCTTATGTTGTCAATAATTTCCCGTTTCATTGCATTATTGTCAGATAGTATCCATGGGATAATTTCATTTCCTTTGCATTTACTTAAGAGTTCTCTGTATGCTGCTATATGGTCTAATTTTGAGAATGTCCTATGTGCAGCTGTGAAAAATGTCTCTGGATGAAACACTATGTAAAGATGTACTAAGTCCATTTCTTCAAAAGTGTGCTTTAGTTCTCTTATTCCTTTCATGATGTTTTTCCTGCTCCATCAATCTCTTTGTGATAGTAGAATGTTAAATCCCCCATTACAGTTGCATTATTGCTCATTTCATCTTTTCATGTTATCTCAGTAACTTGTCTCTAGTGTTTTATCTTCTCTTTTTTCTTAATATTGGGAACTTAATATTTCTTGCAACAAATACCCGACCCCCAAATTAAGGAACATTTTATTTAGCTCACAGTTAGTAGAGGTTTCAGTCCATACTCACCTGGTTTCAAGGCATCGCAGTATATGGCAGAGGGCAACCATTCATGGTGGCAGAAGACAAGACTGCAAGAGCAAACGGAAGGAGTAGTGGCAACAATGGCAACAGAGAGGAACTCTTTCTCCCTTATGCTGCATTTAGGCTTCCTGCCCAGGCCAGGTAACACTCATAATCCCAGTACTGGATCATGCATTAATCACAAACTCTAGAGGTTGGCCCCATAATTGCATCAGGCTTTGCGGGAACACCTAGACACAAACGATAACACATGTCTGTTAAAATTATTATAAAGTTGGTGCTCCTACATTGGATGCATATATATTTATACTTGTTATCTTTTCTTCTTGAAGTTTTGTCCTTACAAGCATATAGTGACATTTTTTATCTCTTTCAATCATTCTGGTTTTGAAGTTGATATAGTTGGCCACCAGAATAACTACCCCTGATTCTTGCTGGGTTCCTGTTACAAGGAATATCTGACTTTCAGTCTGTGAATTACCACTTCAGTTAAGTGCATTTCTTACACACAGAATATTGTTGGATTTTGTTTCTTAATCCACACTACCTGTTTGCTTCTTTTTACTGATGAATTGAGGCCATTTACATTGATGATTATAATTGATGTGTATTCACTACTTTGTCACGTTATTATCTTGCTATGTGTTCCATAGTTTATCCCTCTTTTTAATGGATCCTTTTTGTTGTTGCTCTTGAAGCAGTTGTTGAATCTTTCTCTCTGTAGAGTATCTGTCAGTATTCTTTGTAGGGTTTGTTGTTTGTAATTAATTTCTTCAGTTCTTCTTTGTCATGGAAGTATCTTATCTCACTATTTAATCTGAAAGATAGTTTTGTAGGCTACATCAATCTGGTTGGAAGTTATTTTCTTTCAGGACCTGAAATATTTCACTCCAAGCTCTTCTTGATTTGATGGATTTTATTGAGAAATCTACCCTGATTCTGATGGGCTTTCTATTGTAGCTCATCTGTTTCTTCTAATAGATTTTAGGATTCTTTTCTTTTGCTGAATCTCTTCAAACTTGATATTTTTTATGTGTCTAGGTGGGAATTTTAATTATGGTTATTTGAAGTTCTATATGCCTCACTTAACTGTATGTCAGATTCTTTTCTGATGTTTGGGAAATTTTCTGCAATTACTTCTTCAAAGACTCTTTCAATGTCATTTGTGCTGACTCCTGCTGTTTTGTTGACCCTTGTTATTTTTGTAATTTTTGCATCATCTTGTAGTTGCTGAATTGCTTTTTCCTGGATTTTTACTAGTATTAAGAGACATTTCCTTTCATATTTATTAGTTGTTCCACTGTCTTCAAGGTCTACAATTCTATCCTCAGTTTTATTCAAGTTCTTTTACCAGCATATAGTGACATTTCTTATGGAATTCTTAATTTCCTGGATATCTGATTGAATCTATTTCGTGCATTCTAGTTATTTCCTGTATTGTTTACTTAATGTTTGCATCATTTTTTAAATTCCCTCCTATTTTTTAGCTATGTCTTTTTTAGGTGTGCTGATCAATTCTTTCAAGATTGTTGTCACTTTTTTAATATGAGGGATTATTTCTGATCTTATTTTTTCTATAGCCTTGTGGAATTTTTTATTTACTTCAATTGCTATCACTTCAGAAATTTCAGGTGTGTGACTTCCTCATTATTCTATATCTATATCCTTATCTCTTAGAATTGTTCTGGGTGGACTGGAGGATTGAGAATGCTATTTGCTCCTATGTTTTACATTTTCTTCTTTGTTGTTATATGACTTTCAAAACTAAAGTGTTTTAATGAGGAAAAAGTATTCCCACATAACTCTGAAAGTTCAAGTTGAATGTCTAATAGTCTGGAATATGAATAAAACAAATATAACAATCTCAACTTTCATGAAGCGAAAATTACAGAGAGGAAAAGAAATAGTCTCTGTAAGTTATTTTATCAAGACAATGCACAGAAGCGCAAAGCAGTAATTAGAAAATCTTGTAAGTGAAATGAATTATTAGATGTAAATACTTCATATCAAATACTTTACATAGGAAATGTCTACTTTCTTTTTTTTTATTTTTTTATTTTTTTTCTTTTTTGAGACAGGGTCTCACTGTATGGTTCAGGCTGGCTTGGAGCTCACTTTTGTAGCTCAGGCTGGTCTCGAACTTGCAACGATCCTCCTGCCTCAGCCTCCCAAGTGCTGGGATTACAGGCGTGAGCCACCACGCCCGGCTCTTTCTTTTTTATTTTTATCTTTTTATTTTTACAATAATTAATACATTGCATGTTGTCATCTTCATCATAGTTGTTCAGAGTACAAGATGCAGACATGACTTCTTTTCTAAATATCACTAGTATAGATCATTCTTTTCATTGCACAAAGATAAAGTAGCTGTATAAATAGTCAAACAGTCCATAACAGTAGAGGAATATCAGCTGATTTGGCATTATCAGAAGCTGTTGACTTAAGCCTTTTACAACTCAACATATTAATATTGCTTTCCTTTTTTACCTCACAGATTTTTCTGCTGGATGGTTAAGACCAAGATAAAGCAAGAGTTATATTACAAAAATGTAGCTTTTGCATCTGACAAGGTCAGGCAAATTCCCTCAGGATTTACACTGAAACTATGCAGAACTGTTGTCAGTGACAGCCATCTGGATGAATAATGGCCATTGCGTGACCAGTTTGCTCTCTGTTAAATCCTGAGAGAGTGTTTTCTCTGTAGGTTACTCTCCTTAGGCACACTGCACATCATCAATCTCTTTCCTCTGTGATCTCATAGTCTCCTTGAACAGGAAATTTGAGACTCCACTGAGTTATAGGATGTTATGGCACAGGTTCTGTCCTGTTTCCTCACTGACCTTGAAGGGATAGAGCCAAAATATTGGTTATTCTTGTATCCTTTCTTTCTCTCTAATTATTTGGTTTGACAACTTAAGTTGTTAACCCTCCAGAACAGAAGCTTACTAACATTATTCCCTATAATGTGGGCACTTGAGCTTAACATCACTATCTTTCTGAATATCAAATGCCTTAGACATAACATGAAAGAGGTATTTTCCATCAGTTGTTGATATTGTAAATTTAAATCCCTATAGAATGTGAAAAAATACAATTGTGCATTGTTACATAGAGATTTAGGAACAAAATTTTAGTGGTACACTTCTATGGGATTTTTTCGTCATCTCATAATTTTTTATTACCTTTTAGTTTTATCTTTTTAAATATTGAATAAACATTTACTTGAGAGTATAGCAATAATTGATATGATATTCGAAGTAGTGCCTAATTAGAAGACCAGAGTGATAGATATTCCAAGCATCATTTTAGCATTACACATTGCTAACCTCAGTGTATTTTCTTAGTTCACAGATATCAATGTATATAGTTAGTCAGGGTACAAATTCTACCAATTATAGTTTTAAAAATTTGTAGGAGATTTTTAGCACCATTGATTTACCCATGATTTGTATATGAGTGCATACTTTTGCCCCTACCATGTTTCATAATTTTTTCCTCACTCTCTCTTCATTGTTTCATTCTTAAATTCTCGCTTTCCATTTAAGAATATTATACCTTCCCACTTTTATTTCTACTTTTGAATGCTTATATTAGGGAGAATATATGATATTTACATGTGTAGGTCTCTTTTATTTCACTTATGAGTATATGTTTAGGATACATCCACTTATCTATGAAGGCTTCTTAGTTTATCATTCTTTATAGCTTAGTAACATTCCATTGTATAAAAACACCACATCTTTTTCAGCCATTCATCAGGCAGTAGGCATTTTGGCTATTAACAAGATTTGGCTATCACAAATGGTGCTGCTATAAATATAGGTGCACAAATATCACCATGATATGATGTTTTCAATTCTGTGAAAAATCCCAGTAGGGGGACAGCTGGGTTGAATGGGATGTCTAGTCCTAGTTTTTTGAGGAGTCTCCCCACTGACTTCCATAATGTTTATAACCAGTCTACATTCCCATCAACAGTGGAGAAGGGTTTCTTTTTCCCCATAGCCTCTCCCACACTTGTTATCGGTTGATTTCTTTGTGATAGCCATTATTTCTGAAGTGAGATGCTATCTCAATATTTTTTTATTGCAATTCATGAATGACTAGTGATGTAGAGAATTTTTTTCATATATTTATTAGCTTCTAGTATTTCTTCCTCTGAGAAGTGTGTTCATCTCAGATGCTCATTTCTGGATGGGTTTTCAAATTTTGGAATCCTAATATTTTTGAGTTCTTTATAAATTCCATATAGAAGACTTTTGTCTGAGCACTTGTCAGCTGAGATGTTTTTGAACATTGTGGGTTCTCTTTTAACTTTATTGGTAATTTCTTTTGATGTGCAAGAGCTTCTCAGTAAGAGGAGGTCCTAGTTGTTACTTCTTTCAAGTATTACTGTGTAGTTTGATTTTTGTCCATAAACAGCTTGTTTACCCCAATATTTTCAAGATTTACTCCTATTTTCTCTTCCAAGAGATTTTGAGCTTCTGTTTTATTATTTAGATCTTCAATCCATTTTAATTTTAATGTAGTGCATGATTACAGACCTGGGTCAAGTTTTAGTTTGTGGCATATTGAGATCCAGTTTTTCCAGCACCATTTGTTAAAGAGGCTGTGTTTCTTCAAGTAAACATGTTTAGCCCCTTTATCTAAGATAAGGTGGCTGAGTGTGTTTGTATTTACTTCTGCATCTTCTAATCTATTCCACTGATAATCAGGTCTGTTTTTTTGCCACTATCATGCTGATTTTATCATATTTGGTTTGTAATATAATTTTAAGTAAAGATTTGTAATGCTTCTTGCCGTGTTTTTGTTGCTCAGGATTGTATTTGCTATGCTAGTTATTTTCTGGCTCCAAATAAATTTTAGGAATAATTTTGCTAGTTTTTCAAGTACGTTGGTGGTATTTTCATTAGAATTGCATTAAATTTGCATAAAAATTTTTGGAGTATGGCCATCTTCACAATGTTGGTATTTCCTATCCAAGAGCAGAGAATATCTTTCCATTGCCTAAAATCCTCTAGGATTTCTTTTTTCAGAGTAGTGTAGTTTTCATTGAATAGATATTTTACTTCTTTAGTTAGATTAATTTCTAGGTATTTCGTTTTCCACAGTGCAATTGTAAAAGGCATTCTTTCTCTAATTTCCCCCTCAGTGTGTTTGTTATCTGTATAGAGGAATGTTACTGACTTTTGGGTGTTAACCCAAAAAGTTTCTTTATGGAATATTTGGAGTCTTCCAGGCAGAGTATCATGTTGTCTGCAAATCAGGATAATTTAACTTCTGTTTTTCCTATTCTTATTTATTTCCCTATTTTCTATAATGGCTCTACATAATTATTCCAGAATTATATTGAATAGGAGTGGTGAATTTTTTTTTGAGTTTCAATTTTTTTATTCTTTAAATTTAACAATGGTTATATTACATATTTTCATCATCAGATCAGTTTAGATTAATACACATAGGTATATAAGATAGATCAAACAATTAAACATTAACCTTTCCAAATCAACATTACTTTTTTTTTCTTTTCACCTTTCTTTTCTTTGAAAATTGACATATTGCACATTGTCCTCACAATCATTGTACAGAGTACGGTGTGTGGGCATGACGCACCTCCCTATTGATGTTGCTTAGAAAACAAAAAGGGAAAAGAATATACTTGTCTTTGGACTAAGAGGAAGCAGATACATATACTGTCAAATGTTTTGCAATTGCAGTGTGCCACCAGTGAAGCTTGTGATGTTGGAGGCTATTGAATCTAAGCCTCCTAAAGCTCATCTCATCAACCTAGCTCTGCGTTCCATGCATTGTAATTAAGCATTTTTTTTTCTTCCTGGGTGGTCAAGGGCAAGTCGAAGCAAGACCTCTATAATTAAACATTCATTTTTTTGTATCTTCCAGGGTGAAAGCCCCTCAGGATTAAGTTGGAGACCATAGACAGTACTTTGTAGAACTGTTCTCAGTGTCAGCCTTCGGGACGAGTCACGACCATTGCTTGGCCATTCTGCTTTCTGTGAAAGCCTGAGAGAATGTTTTTCTCTGGGTGACTCTCCTTAGACGCACCGCAGTTCATTCATCCCTTTTCCTCTGAGGTCCCATAATCTCCTTGACCAGGAAATTTGGGACACCTCTGACTTATAGGATATTACAGCACAGGTTCTCTTATATCCTGGGTCTTTATTGACCTTGAAGGGCGAGGGCCAAAATACTGGCTATCCTTATAGCCCTTCTTTTTCTCCAATTGTCGGTCTGTTAACTTACATTCTCAACCCTCCAGCAGAAAAGCTTTATGATACTATTACTCTATAACATAGGTACTTGAGCTTATCATCACTGGCTTTCTGAGTATCAAATATCTTTGACTTAGCTTGGAAATGATATTTTCTGGCCATCATTGATATTCTAATGACTTTCTATACAATGTGATATAAGCAGTTACACAATTTTGACACAGATATTTGGAAATTCAAGGAAATACAAAATTGTAGCCTGTCAAGAATATGCTTTTTGGCTCAGTCTCTGATTTTCAAGTACTACTCTTGAGGTAATGACAGTAACTGACTTTACACCAGGAGCGGTACATATCAAAAACACAAGAGTGACATGTATTCCAAACATAGTTTTAGTGTTACATTGTGCTATAGTCAATATGCTGAACCTTTTGAAGGTTCTTGAGACCAATATCTGATTCATCCTGTGTACATAAGTGTATGGTTTTGCTATTGATGTTTTCTGCTTTGTCTGCTTCCAGTCACTTCGTTGTTTAATCCATAACACATTCAGCTGTGTTATGCCTTTAAGTTCTTGTTTTCTTCTTTAAAGTTCTTATATTAAGGAAACTATACAATATTTACACATATAGGTCTGGTTTATTTCACTAATGAGTATATGTTCAATATACATCCATTTATATATGAAGTCTTCAAACATCATTTTTTATGGATGAGTAGTATTCTATTGTATAAAAATACCACATTTTCTAAACCATTCTTTAAATGATGGGCGTTTTGGTTGTTTCCAAGATTTGGCTTTTACAAATTGGGCTGCTATAAACATAGGTGCACAGATATCTCTATGGTATGATGTTTTTAGCTCTTCTGGGAAAATTCCCAGTAGGGGGGATAGCTGGATTGAATGGAAATTCCAATTCTAGTTTTGTCAGGATCCTCCACACTGCTTTCCATAATGGTTGCACCAATCTGCATTCCCCCCAGCAGTGGAGAAGGGTGCCTTTTTCCCCACAGCCTCTTCACCATTTGTTGCTGGTTGATTTCTTTATGATAGCCATCCTTACTAGGGTGAGGTGGTATCAAAGTGTTGTTTTGATTTGCATTTGACAAATACCTAGCGATGTGGAGCATTTCTTCATGTATTTGTAGGCTTGCTGTATTTCTTTCCCTGAGAAGTGACTGTTTATCTCAGATGCCCATTTCTGGACTGGGTCTTCATGCATGATATAAATCAGACCAATATGTGTAAATATTGTATTGTCTAAATAACAGAGAAATTGAACCAGTCAGTAAGATCCAGTTGTTAATTTGGAAGAAACTATTTTAAAGCAAAAAAAACTGTAATGAAGGAAAGCGGAAAGTAAGAAAGGAGAAATTCATATTCATAAAGAGATAGTTAGGGTAGTTATACAGCTTGTTTTACTTAGTTAATTGAAAATAAATTAGTGTGTTTCCATTAAGTAAGATAACATGCCTATATCTTGTACTTTGAATAACTTATGAAGATAACAATATACAGTGTATTAATTTTTGTACCTTTCCTACTAGTTTTGAAACTGTTTTATTGTTCTTTTCAAGTTTATAGATAGATAGATAGATAGATAGATAGATAGATAGACATTTCTACCTTTATGAACACAATCTTTAAAAAAGTACAGACACACAAGCACACACATATTTGTGCATTTATGCACATATACTCACAGCTAATATTTTTCTTTCCCAAATAGACTTTGAGGTAGGGGAAGCAATTCCCAGAAAGACAGCAATGTAGCTGAAAAAAAATCTGGCCTTTCTAATATATGGGCTTCTGGAAGAATCATAAATAACAATGTGATGTAATAGTAAGTAAAGCCACATATAGAGTTGAGAAAAATAACCATAAAAATTAGAAAGACAGCCATACATTTTAGTTTTTGGCTCCCTAGAAGCAAGACCTGGGATGAACATTTGAAGGAGATTAGTTCATTTATAAGGAAAAAAAAGAAATGAGTAGGAAAGTGAAACGTAATAAACAGTACGTGTGTGAGAAACTGTATTCTGTAAGCAAATAGATTTTAAGCCCTCCAAAAGAATCTGGGAATTGGCATACAATACGCAATTACAAATTATCATCCGCAGCCTAGGGATGAATAGGATTTATAACCCCTGTCCCTTCAGTCATTCCATGGTACTTTCATGGTCTGATTCAGGTGGGAAAATGAGACCCTGGAGGCCAAAG
>PVJA010052176.1:0-12519 GCA_004027025.1 Myocastor coypus
TTACTGATAGGTTCCCTTCCGGGCAGAGAAACAGGCGGAAGCAAAAAAGAGAAAGGGGCTTTATTTTCTTTGAGGACCCGGGACAGTGTGGGGAAGGATGAGAATTCTCTGGGTTGGAACAAAGGGAGGCTGCGGCCTTCATGGTCTCTTGCCAGGGGCGGAGTTTGAAGGGGATGTTTGGATACTCCTGAGGGGGCTGACTGGGGCTCTACCCTGAGGTGGCGGAAGGGTGAAGGTCTTTGTAACCTGGACTAAGTCGGAGAAGAAAGGGGAGATGGGCTTTTGTTTTCAGGGCTTTAGCCATATTACATGGCCTCCATAATGATGCAACAATTTATATTAGGGTTGGAACCTACCAGGGTTTTTTGTTTTTTTGGAGGAACCAGGGGCTGAACTCAGGCCCTTGCACTTGCCAAGCAAGTGCTCATTCTACTGAGCTATCGCCCCAGTCCCCCCTAATTCTTTTTTCATCTCCTTTCCATCCCCTTTCCCAGCTCCTTCGTGCTTGGCGTGTGCGCTGGGTTTCTGCCATAAGAGAGGCAGTGTGGTCCTCAGGCTGTGTGTCTGACTTATGTCACGTAACGACGTGGCCCCAAGCTGCACCCGATTCTCTACAGCTTTATCCTTCTTAGAGGCGCGGCAGAGCTGCTATGAACATTTTCCTCATCCATTCATCCGCAGCGGGCCTTCAGGGCCACTTCCAAGACTCAGTTGTGGATTGTGTTAATATTGTTACAAATGTTAGGTATGCGCAGGTCAGTATAACACGATGACTTTACCTCCGTAGGGAGGAAACTATGTTTATTTTTTAAGCACTGGGAATTGAGCACAGAGCCTTCTCTCTGAGCTACAGCCCTGGCCCTTTGTGTTTCTGTTGAAGCAGGGTTACCACATCGCCCAGGCTGGGCTCACACTTATGATCTTCCTGCCTCAGCCTCCCAGGGTGCCGGAATTATAAAGCATGGCCAAGGCTGGCCGCCCTTCAGTTCGATTTTCTTTCTCCTCAGCTCCCATTGCTCCTCCTGTTTCTGCTCCAGGGTCAGAGCCTGAATGGGGAGGGGACCCCACAGCACCCATAGGCAGGGGGCAGAGTGCGCAGGGACGGAGTTCTGCGGCCCCCGCAGGCAGGATCCAGACGCTTGGCAGAGTGGGCTGGGCGCGGGGGTGTTCGCTGAAGTATTTACTGAAAGCTAAGTATGAAAATTCATAATGTTACCGTGTGTTTAAACTTTTTATTAAAGAGCCGAGGATTTATAATAAACGCACTTCCTTGACCTTAAGGGGAACAAACTTACAATAACGCTTTCAGAATCTCCCTCTGGAAAGAATAAATAACCATTGGGCGCTCTCGCCCTGGGTGGCAGCGCAGGATTCAGAACTCCACGCGCCTCCTCCCCACGCAGAGGGGCTTTTGGCGGGGCTGCACGAAGCTGCCCCTCCTCCGCTGGCTGGGGTTTTCAGCCTCAGTTCATCGGTTCATTGAACCCTCCACCCCTCCGCCCCCCTCAGTCCTCCCCGCTTCGCTTTTACCCAGGGCCAAAGCCAGGAAAATGCATGCGCGGTGTGGGGCAGGGCACACAGGAGGGGCGGCTACCCTGCAGCCCCTGGGACCTCTCAGGACGCTTGGGAAGGTCAGCGTGCAGGGAGATCCCAGGCAAGCGCTCCGCAGAGCACCAGGGTGGAGCTGATCAGTCACAGCAGGGGCAGGGAGGACAGTAGCCAGGGCCACCGGGCCGGGAACGTGCTGACTTTGAAGTAGAAAGCTCCCCGCAGTGCAGTACGGCAGTGCCTGCCAGAGGCCCTGCACTCCGGAAGGCGGAGGCCAGAGGGCTGTAGACTGAAACCTAGGCTGGCGGAGTGGCGCCCCTGAGGCCCTGTCCTGAATACAGATGACAGGAAGATGTAGCTCCATGCGAGGCCCTGGGCTCGCGCCCCAGTGCTCAATCAATCAATAGGTCGATGGATTCATCCATCAAAGCCCCAGCCTCAACCTGAGCCCGGAAACCTCCCAGTCGGACAGAGCCCAAGTGGTAGCCCGTTCTCCTGGGGGCTCCGTGCTCTCGGCCCCTTGCGGGGGTCCTGGCTGCGAGGATCCCAGCCTGCCCGCTCCAGTGCAATGGTGGTCAGATGCTCCAAGCCATGGCTCCCTGCAGGCCCACGTGACCACAGGCCGCATCCACTGCCTGCAGCGTCCTCCCCTCCCCCTGGACCCCCTTCTTCCTTCCTTCCCCTGCGCCCCACCCCTCTCCGCAGGCGGCCCCAGAGCCACAGCTGCTTTTAAATTTTTGTTCTTGTCTTTCTGAGACAGGGTCTTGTTACGCAGTTCACGTTGGCCTTGAACTCCCTGGGGGATCAACCTGTGCACCAGTCACACCTGGTCTGCAGCTGTTTCCATTTTTTTTTTTTTTTTTTTTACGAGGGTGGGGTGGGGGTGGTAGTAGTTGTGGGTCCGTGATCAATATAGGAAGCCAAGCAGCCAATGAACGTTTGAAAATCTTTTTATTAGCTGAGCTCAGCGACCCTCAGCATAGACCCCTGTCTCAGAGTCTAGTGAGCAGTCCCGACCAGAGGACATGAGGGTACAGAAAGGAAATATGCCACATATCTTGCTTGTCAAACGGTTGGATTAGCACCCATCCTGTCTGCCCAGATAAAATGTAGAGCTTGACTGTCAAACAGACTTTTTCCTTGCTCCACAGCTGGCCCCTTTTTTCCTGCTGCTGTTCAGGCTCAGACCTTCTCGGGGCGGACTTCCTACCTGTGTTGTTTCACACATAGGCCTGTCCTTACAACTCTGCATCGGCTACAGTTCATCATGGCAGCAACTAGGCTAGGAGCCTGGGTTTTGGCCCTCACATTCCACCCTGGCTTTAGTACATAGATCGATCAAGTCATCGCTTCTTCAGTTGGAAGGATCACCAGTTTTACATATTGAATCCTACCTTGTATATATTCTATCAAATAACGAAGTGTGCAAGGTCCTTGAGTAACTATTAGCCGTCGTAGCGCTAGATAGCATTGCTAGCCATGGGGAGGCGGAGAACAAGTCTTGGAACCAATTTTTTTCCGGAACCAGGGTTTGAACTCAGGTCCCTAGCGCTTGCCCAGCAGGCACTTGTGCCACAGAGTTATCTCCCCAGCCCCTGGAACCAACTTTGTTGGCAGCACCTTTCTGTTTTTCTATCATGGAGACATTTCCTTAATTGACTCCGGCCCAACAGTGAGGACCGAAGTGCCCAAGACTGCTGATCCTGCTAGCCCTGCTCCTAGCTGGGTGGGGACTTGGACAGGGGAAGCTCTCTTACCTGTTTAGAGTGGGGACGCGGAGATATTCACATCCACCTTCCCCTGCACACCAGTACCCTTGTGGCAGGGCATGGGCTAATACACACAGCTCGGGAGAAGATCCAGTAAACACATTTAGGTGCACGCAGGGCTAAGGCCACTTGTACAGGTAAACCAAGTTCCCAGTGGGGATACAAAGTCTTGGCTCAAAGGATATGACGTAGTATAAACACACACAGTCGAATTAAAATTTTTAGCATACAGCACGGAACTCAAAGGGAAACCTTGGGAGAGGGTACAGAACCCAGACCCTTGGAGGTCCCCAGTGTTATCTTCGCCCATGGTGGTGACGGCTGACTGCAGTATAGGAAGGGGGCCCTGGGGTTAAGCAAAGCCAGCAATCCTCGGTCGGTCGTGTTTGGGAGGAGGCGCTAAGCAGTCTATGTAAGAACAGCAGGGAGCCAGAAGCACCAAGAGTTTAAGGCTCGCATTTTCCCAGTTCCGACCTTCAGGGATTCAGAAGTCTTTTTTTTTTTTGCGGGACCAGCTTAGCCAACCACAGCAACCGCGGTTTGATCTCTGACACCACGTGCTGTCCCAGCCCCACTCCCAGGTCAGGCTGAGCTGGCCATAACATAAATAAAGTTTTGTTTTGTTTTGTTTAAGTAGTCCACTTTGACATCCTCAAAAGGGAAGATTCCCTGTCAGCAGATGCCTGGTTTACGCTGTGGGTGAGAAACTAGATTATTGTCCGCACAAGTTGCACATTTGCTGGCCGCTGAGGTGCAGAAAGTCCAAAGCCTGGCGACACAGAAATAGTGGCCAAGCAGCTTGGCCATGGCTGTCTTTACCAAATGGGTCTTGTCCTGTAGTTTTCAAATCACAAAATGTCCTATGTTTTTAGATGAAAGTATTCTTCTTCCCCCTGACAAGATTTGCCACCCATTTTTAATTTTTTTTATTTTTTGTCTTTTTGAGACAGGGTCTCGCTATGCAGTTGAGGCTGGTCCTGCGCTCACTTTTGTAGCCCAGGCTGGTCTCGAACTCGCACCAATCCTCCTGCCTCAGCCTCCCGAGTGCTGGGATTACAGGCGTGAACCACCACGCCCGGCTTGCCACCCATTTTTGATGTCTCTTCTGACTTGGCCCCCAACAACTCCGTCTCAAAATATTTGAGCGGCTGAAGGAGTGGTGCTACCATGACGTGTGCTTGTGGCAGTGATTGTGAGTCCCCGGCAGCAGCTTGCTTGGCTACCAGGCTGGCAGCCCTATTACCTCAGCCTTTCTGATGTGCAGGACAGTGTTAACTCTACCACTTTAGTGGGCCACCATACTTCCTGCAACAAGTTCAAAATCTCCTGGGAATTTCTTATGTCTTTTTCTCCTGCAGTTAGGAGGCCTCTTTATTCTGGGCTGAAGTCCCCGGGACTTCCTTTTCACACTCTCCTTTCCACAGTCACAGACATTGCTCCTGCCCTCCGTACCCCACCTATTACCGTACTGCTTCCATCTGCAAACAGGACGAGATTGTAGACTTGGAGTGGTGTGTTCTGCGGGTCAGGTCGTGCAGAATAAGTAGCCGAGTGGTCTCCACACAATCTTGCTCCGGGGGTTCCAAGGACATTGGAAGGCGGGATGCAGGATGAAGGGCCTGAATAGTCTTAAGAGTCAGATGTGAGTCTTTAAGGGGGGCTGCCTGGCACGAGGCCACCTTTTACCAGGGCCCTACAGCAGTGTCTCCACTGCGTGGGGCATGAGCACCCTCAACTTCGGTCCCAGGGATAATTCGTCAGCCTCCCTTACGAACACAACAGCTGCTGCAGTGGCCTCCAAGCACAATGGCCACCCAGCAGCCACAGAGTCCAGCCTCTGGACAGAGAGGCCACGGGGTGCTTCCGTGGCCCTAAGGGCTGAGTAAGACTCTCCCTGCAACCCCTTTCTCATGAGCTAAGAGCTGAAAGGGCCCAGTGACGCTGTCATCCAGTCGTCCATCCAGGCATCCATCCAGTCGTCCATCCCGGTAGAGCTGGAGCTGGATCCTGGAGCCCGAGCCCTCAAGAGTTTCTTCTCTAATCCTCCAATGCTTTCACTTTCCGAATTCCAATCCTCCCTTCAGGTTACCTCCCTTCAGGGTTACACACAGGGGTTTAGCATCAGAGGCAAAACTAGACACCTAAAAACAGCAAAGCCAGGGCCAGGGAGATAGCTCCACGGCACAAGTACCTGCCTGGCAAGTGCAAAGTCCTGAGTTTGAACCCCGGTCCCACAAAAATAAATAAATAAATAAAATGAAGTCTGTATTTAGGCTGGGCGTGGTGGCGCACACCTGTAATCCCAGCACTTTGGAGGCTGAGGCAGGAGGATTGATGCAAGTTTGGGACCAGCCTGGGCTACAAAAGTGAGCTCCAAGTCAGCCTGAACTGCATAGCGAGGCCCTGTCTCAAAAAGACCAAAAAATAAATAAATAAATAGTCAATATTTATTTGTTTGTTTGTTTGTTTTTGTGGTGGGGCTGGGGTTCGCACTCACGACCTTGCACTTGCCAGGCAGGCACTTGGACCACGGAGCTATCTTCCCAGCCCCTAAAGGCTGTATTTAAAGCTCAAGTAACAACATATAAATCCATAAACAAATATGCAGGTCAAACAAATATCTTTACAAAACCAGAGTGCACTCAAATACATTTCTGGCCAGGCTAGATTAGATGATTTCCCTTTTCTTTAATTTCTTTCCGCGCGCTTGCTGGAAACTTCCTCTGATTCCATCATAATCACGGTGTCTCTCTCTCTCTGGCAGCTCTGGACCTTCTCCCTTGAGCTACCCTTCTCCCCTGGAAGGACCTGCTAGGCCGCCGGCGCCACCGTTCTCCTGTTCTGTCCTCTCTCTGCTATGAAGCAGGAACCTATTCCTGCAGACTTTACCTTTGCACTTTGCAGCAGATAACCAGAAGAGGCACAGGCTACGGGAGGGGACTCAGAATCCCCTCCTTGCGGCCACAGCAGCACAGCAGCTGCCCAGGAGGCTGCGGGTAGGGAGAGGCAAACCTGCCTAGCAAGGGCAGGACAGATAAGGGCCCCCGAGCTGGGCTGGTGAGCTCCGGGGGCTGTTGTCACCCTGCCATCAGCTCCAAAGCAAAGGGAGGGGGCAGAGAAAACTCGGATGGAGAGAGAGCAGCGGCACCTGTGGCTGAGGCTGTCCTGGGGGCCTCAGCACTCTGGACGCAGTAACAGAACCCCAGAAGCCCTTCCCATTGTTACCTTGCGACCTAGCAAAGTTAACCAAGCAGCTCAGGACAGTCAGTTTGTTCTGTGCGGTTCCTGCCCTAGCAAAAGTCCCAAGAATGTCCCCTCAAGCCACACCCAGTAGAAGCCAAGACTGGTGTAATCTGACACAGAGGCAACAACTGCAACGCAGTAGGGCAAGTGAGCCCGGCCTGCGCCCCTCTGCCCTCTCAGGTAGACTGTCACAAAGGGCAAGGAGGGAAAGGAGGACAGAGCTAATGGCACTGCCTGAGCCCAAGCTGTGGACTCCCCGCTGCTGCCCCCTGCACGAGCACAGCTGGGGACGAGGGCAGCACACTGGGGACAGAGAACAAACGGTTCAGACAAACAAACAAAAGGACAACCACATCCCCGGAAAATTTGGTGTCCTTTTCTTTTCTCTGACCTCTTTGCTATTAATTTAAACTTGGCTGTATTTCAAACCAAAACAAATGCCAGCATTTCCACAGAGTTCCTGGTAAGGCAACACAGGGTTCCCCCTGCAACAAATTCAACAACAAACCTCATGGGAAGGCCGGAGACAGCAAACAAATCCGGGAACACTGAACTATTAGAAAACAGACTCTCTCAGTGAGAGAAACAGGAATCTGAGATAAACTGATGCAACTTCCACGTCTGGAAGTTAGGGCCCAGCAACACCAGCCTGCCGAGAACAAAAGCCACACAAATCTTACCTGCCTAAGTGAAAGTGAGTTCTGTTATTTCTTTCCGTGCTCAGGCATTCCCACCTCCAGCCACTCTGAGGCAGCTAGCTGAAGTCAGCTTGGCGCCAAAAGCCACCCAGAAGCGGCTCACAGGCCCGGAGGCCAGGGGGGCATTCACAAGAGCATCTTGCCTGAGGCTCGTTGTCTGAAATCCTGGAAATAGTCAGAAAGACATTGCAGGGGGACAAAGGCACAGAAGCAGAAGCAGACTGATCCATGGCGAACACGACTAATGTTACACTGCAGGGGAGCAGATGCAAAACAATTACAAGAGACTAAGTTCCATTCATAGACCCATATCGAGTCCTAGCCTATGTCTTGGTCTGGGAACTGGTCCCAGAGAGTCAAATGTTGCGTCCAACCTCTCTGTGGACCCTGATGGGCCCCCCAAAAAACAGAAGCAGTCTTACCAGTAAGGAATCCAGAGGACTTGTTCCAAATTAGCTAAATTAGCGTCCAGGCTTTTTGGTTTCATGTTGAAACATAGTTTCTCGGGAGTGAAGGAGGTCTCTTGGTGGTCCACCTGAGAAATATATTCGTCTCAAAGAGGGACTTGGATCCTATAAATCCCCTTATGGGGATCCCGGATGAGCCCCCAAACGGTGTTGGTTCATAATCAACAGAGGAAATCCAAGTAGCCAATTGAAGATTTTTCGTTAGCTGAGCTCAGCGACCCTCCGCACAGACCCCTGCCTCAGAGTCTAGGGAGCAGTCTAGACCGGAGGACACAAGGGTATAGAAAGGAAATATGAGGGCCCGGCAGGATGGCTCAGCAGTCTAAAGCGCCTGCAGGTGGCTGCAAGGACCGCGGTTCTATCCCCAGCACCACATGCTGCGCCAGCCCTGCCCTCAGGGCGCGGGCTGAGCCAGCCATAAAAGTGAGTGAATAAACAAATAAAAGGTTCTGAAACAAGAAAAAAATAAATAAAATAAAAAAATTTTAAAAAAAATCAAAAAAAGAAAAAAAGAAAAAGAAAGGAAATATGAGCCAGGAGTGGTGGTGCATGCCTGTAATCCCAGCACTTGGGAGGCTGAGGCAGGAGGATTGGTGCGAGTTCAAGACCAGCCTGGGCTGCAAAACTGAGCTCAAGTCCAGCCTCAACTGCACAGCAAGACCCTGTCTCAAAAAGACAAAAAGACAAAAAAAAAAAAAAAAAAAAAAGGAAATATGCCACATATCTTGCTTTTTCAAGTGGTTAGATTAGCACCCATCCTGTGTGCCAGAATAAAATGCATAGCTTGACTGTCAAACAGACTTTTTCCTTGCTCCACAGCTGGACCCTTTTTTCCTGCTGCTGTTCAGGCTCAGACCTTCTCAGGGCGTATTTCCTCCCTATGGTTATTGGTTCACACCTAGGCCTGTTTTGACCACTCTGGGTCGGCTGCAGTTTATCCTGGCAACACTCAGGCTAAGAGTCTGGGTTTAGGCCACCGCGGCAATGTGCAGCGTGGCCCCGTACCTGTCCACAATGCATCGCCACCTCTACCCTCGCCCCAGGGACCTGGGCACTCGGGCCTCGGCCCATTTATCAGGCTGGACGTATCAGCGTAGGACAGGACGTCAGCAAGATGCCCGCCCCGCCCTGCTTGCCCTCGCCCTCCCCGCGACTCCCTCTGCTGCCCCGGAACTGAGGTCGCCCCGTCAGAGGCGCAGTTGCACCGCACAGTGCGCGGAGCCTGGCGGACGGCTAGCACTCCGAGCGGGGCCGTCCACCTCCGCCCCGGTTCTGCAAGGCCCGGCCGCCTTTAGGAGGTAGCGCAGCGCAGGTATTGAGCCTGCACTGGCGACTTTGTGTCCACCGCACTCAGGCTTTGCAGCCGGAGCCGCCATGCCAGGTTCCACAGGGTCGGGGCCCAGGGCCTCAGCACCGAGCTGCACCCCCAGCTCCTCTTATGCTTTATTTTATTTTATTTCATTCTGTATTTAGGACAGGGACTACAGGGTGTACGAGGTCTCACTATGTAGGTTGGACTCAGTGACTCTCCCGTTTTCAGCCTCCCAAGCACTGGGATTACAGGCGTGTGTCACCACACCCAGTCTCAATCGGTGACTCAGTGTGCCCCACGAGCCGGGCAGGCATGGCACACCAGGGATCGAACACTGGCCGCTGCACTCTGCCTAAGCAGGCGCTTTAGTCCGCTGAGCTATCAGACTGGCGCTGTGTTTTTATTTTGACATGGAATCTCGCCGCATCTGTACATTGCCCACGTGAGACTCAAATCTGCAGTCCTCCTGCCTCAGCCTCTCGGAGCCGTGGGAATGCAGGAGCCGCACCAGGCCTGGGCAGGAGTCAGTGCAGCAGCTCCCGTGTGGGCGGACACAGCACGGGGCGGCAGGATCGCTAGCCTTGACCTCCGGTCCCCAATCCTGCTGCAATGAGGAGGGCCCCGTGGTGCCCCCCCACCCCAGCTGCCTGCATCGAGTGTGGGCCTTGAGTGAGGGGCGCAGACAAGCTGGGCTGCGGGCAGGGGGCGCACATCTGTGACCTCAGGCCCTGGGGCGGGGCGGGAAGGTGCTAAGCTTCAGGCAACCTACTGCGACCCTGTCTCAAAAAGGGCTACAGCGGGATGGCTCAGTGGTCTAAAGCGCCCGCTTAGGAAAGCTTGGGCGGCTGCAGGGACCGCGGTTCCATCCCCGGCACCACATGCTGCGCCAGCCCTGCCCTCAGGGCAGGCTGAGCAGGCCATAAAAATAAATAAGCAAACAAAAGCTCTCAAACAAGAAATAACATAAAATAAAAAATTCTAAAAAATAAATAAGTAAAAAAAGAATGAATAAACATAAGGATTTGGTAAAGAAACAAGCCCAAGACCCAGAGAGCGCCCTGCTCTCCCGAGAGAGCGTGCAGAACTCCGGGGGTGCCTTGCGCCTTCCGGGGCAACTCTTCGTGGGCACCACCACATCCAGCTTCAGTTTTCAGTTTTGCCACGGGGTCTGCTGCGCTGGCACCTGCGATCCTCTGGTCTCAGAGCCTCTTCCCCTCGCGCTCCTCCAGGAGCACTTGCTGAGGCCCTGAGTCCCGGAGCCTACAGCTTGGAAAATTCCAGCCCCGCCCACCTCCAGCCCAGGTCTCCATGGCGACAGCGAGCCTTGTACATCACCTGCACCCACAGAGGTGATGGGAGGACCAGGCTCCTGGCCTCTAGAGTCCTGGGTGCGAGGAGGGCGAGTATCAGGCCCAAGGGCCCCATCCAGGTCCCCCGGGAGTACAGTCTCTCGGAGCATCAACTCTACCCCGGACCTCTGCACAGTCAGCCTGGGCCAGGCCCTCAAGGACGACATGGAAGGCAAGGTGACTTTGCTACTAGAAACAGACAGTCCCCCGCTGTGGGCCAGATCTCAAGACAAGAGTAAACAGAAGCAACTACATACTTCCCTAGGGATGGGCATCAGGGATCGATACTCTAAGTGGGTATCAATCACCTTGAAGGAGCCTGAAAAGAGTCAGGAGCCCAAGCTCAATAGCTAGTGTTCTTGCCCACTTGCTACGTGACTTGCCTTCCCATTGGATCCCGATGTTAATTTGACCTGAGCAGTGGTGCTTGTAATCTCGTTGGTTGGCCATAGTCTTTGTCCCACCTCATACCCACCTAAGCTAGTTCCCGTGTCATCTCTATGAAAGTCTCTGGAAGGGATAGCTTCTGGGGGACACCCACTCGGGACCCCCCTCCTGTGCCTCTCTCGGACAGGAGCTTTCTTTCCCTCAATAAATATGCTCTGCTCATTACCTCTGTTTGTTCCTAAAATTCATTCTTTGGTTTTAGAGAACACGAACTCATCCCAGGTACTTTTCAGGTTGAGGATCGGCTTTCCCTACATCATTGGGAGGTTCCCTATTGGAGGTCATCCACCCCAGATCCGTTTTTGCTTCCTGCATCATTGTGACCACGCCAGCTCACAGCGCCCTGCCTGGAAGGCCCAGGTGGGTGAAGAGAGAAGGAGGCCACCGTGGCCACCTATCTGCAGCAGGAACAGCCACGTCAGACACCCGAGAGCGACAGCTGCTGTGATTGCCACGTGACCAGGCCAGTGACGGTTGGGGTCCTTCGGCTAAGGTGATGCCCCAGAGAGGCCACCCGGCTGCCCTCACGCTCGCTAGGGACAGCAGAGGCTCCAGGACACTCAGGGCGCCCAGCATGCAGCTCCGCTCCTCATCCCGGGTCTGGTGGTGAGAGCTAGGAGTTTGCGGTAAGCCTGGACCTGTGGGACGCCCCGGGCACCGCACCGACTGGCCTGCGCTGCCCTGGGGCGCTGCTTTTCCATTATTTAGCTGGATAGACTCACTTTCCTTCTGTTTTGTTACACCTTCAGTTCTTTGAGGGTTAGGGGCTCGCCGTTTACTTCCGGCTGGCCTCGGCTCACAGCGCTCAGCTCATCCGGCCTCAGCCTCCGAGGGCGGGGATCCCCGTGTGCACCAGCTGCGACTGGACACATTGGGCCCTGGCTGCTGCACCGGCGCCTCCTGGTGACGCTGCGCTGCTCCCTGCGGCCCTGGCCACTGACGCCCTGGCCCCCGGGGTGGTGAGGTATTGCTAGCTGAGGATCAGATGTCATTTCTCTGGCTGACTCTTCATGTCCATCGCTGGACACTCATCTTCAGTGGACACTGGTCTGTCTGGGGCCAGAATGTCTATGAGGGAGACTTTATTGGCCACCTAGCTTGTAAAATACACAGCTTGGAGTCAACCCCAGGAGTCAGACCCTGACCAGGAAGAGCAAACTGAAGGCGCAGGAGGCCTTTTTGTCACCGGAAACCAAAGCTTTATTTTATTTATTTATTTTTTGTGTGTGAGACCAGGGCTTGAACCCACGACTTTGCACTTGCCAGGCAAGCACTTACTCTACTGAGCTATTTCCCCGGCCCTGTGAAACCAAAGCTTCAGATCTCTTGTGGCCTGCAGCACCTCTGTCGCCTGCACTGTACTTTACACTTGAGTAGTACAGTCATAGAGAAGGATAAATTGGAGTCCTTTTGGAAAAATGGACGCACGTCAGTATCACAATGCTAAATATCTATGATGCATAAATATCACACGAGAAGCCCCACATGTAAAGATCAACATAAGAGATGGTCGTGAAGAAGCAGACAGGTCTCTTGCTGCTGAGGAGGCTGAGACGCGGAGGGAGGGGAAACAGAGGGGAGAGGAAGACCAAGAAGGCGAAGATGTGACGTGCACTGCTAGGTACCGACTTCCCCAAGGTGAATGGATTGAGTACACCGCACACATGCTGACTAATAAAGCAGAGA
>PVJA010052177.1:0-12522 GCA_004027025.1 Myocastor coypus
GGTGGCCCACTGCAATTGCAGAACATTTGACTGTGTATACATCTGCTTCCTCTTAGTCCAAAGAGAAGAATTTTCTTTTCCTTTCTTCTTTTTTTTTTTTTTTTTTTTTTTTTTTTTTTCTTAGCAACATCAATAGGGAGGTGGGTCATGCCCACACATTGTGCTCTGTAGAACTATTGTGAGGACAATTATGCAATGTGTCAACTTTTAAAAAAAGAAAGGGGAAAAGAAAAAAAAAAGTAATGTTTATTGAATATGTTAATGTTTAATTATTTGATCAATCTTATATATCTATATTAATCTAAACTGATCTGATGATGAAAATATGTAATATAATCATTGTTAAATTTAAACAATAAAAATATTAAATCATGAAAAAAATAAATAAAACATTAAAAAAAGGAAAGTGTGGTCTGCAAAATGTAATAACATCTTAAAATAACTAGAGGAGAAGAGTTAGAAGGGTTATGTGATGTAGATATGACACTATTTGAGGAAACAAAAACTACCCTGATTTGATCACTACACATTGTATACATATATCAAATTATATTATAGAATTCAGGAAGAATACAAATACATGTAAACTTAAAATAATAATTTAAATGTATAATATAAGTAACTTTTTAAAAAGATACCTGATTATAGTATGTATTTACTTCTTTCTTTTTTTTTTTTTTTATGTATTTGGTACAGGATCTCACTAGGCAGATCAGACTCATAGTGATCCTCCACCAGCCTGAGATTTCAGCCTCCCCAGTGCTGGAATTACAGGCATGCCACACTGCACTCGGTCCCTGTAGCCAGCTCAGCTTCCCAGGAGGGGAGCCAGCATCGTATATGGTACAAAGAGTTGAGCCCCAGCCCCTGCGCAGGCCTAAGCAGGCATTTAGTCAGCTGACCTGTCTCACTGCCCCCCTTAATTTCTGATCACATGTAACTTTGAGAAAAGCCTCACTTCCCTAAAACCTCCCGTATTCACCAAGTAAAAGTCAAACACTTAAAAAAAAAAAAGTTTTTCTAATACCCTCGTACAGTCCCTGCAATTTCCCATGATAATCATTTTTCCTTGCTAAAACAAAACAAAACAATAGGCCCATATACTGTGCAAAAAGGTTCACTAGAGCAGTCTTCAAAGTCATTTCTTATCTCATCATCTATAGTACTATTCGTACAAGTGCCGTCATTTGTCCTCAAGGAGGATTTCACATCCGGGGTATGGTATGACAGAGAGATTCTGGAAGAATGAGGGATGGGACATTCAGTCGTCCACGTGGGCCTGACACTGGCAGCCATGTGATTCCACTTGTAATGAATTCCACCTCCAGAAAAGGGCTATAAAGGAGATTCTAGCAACTAAAAAGGTACGATTTACAGTTCCAGTGCCAGTGTCTTCTCTGAAAGCACAAGAGGGCTCTCCAAGAAAAAAGGAGGGTAAATGGCCCGGCCGGCAAGTAGCAGTAGCTGACCGTGTCCACCAGGAGGAGTAGCGATGTTTCCTGGGCTTCGAGGGCGGCGAAGTGTTGAGCCCGTCGGCACCACGTTTTCTTCATTACTTACTACCTCTTTCTCTTCACCTGGATCCAGTACGGGGACTCCTAATTTAAGGGCCACGTTGGACGAAATCTTAACATTTATGTTGTTTTGTTTTAAAATACCTAAAGAATTTATATTCTAGTAATTGACCATCAAATAAGCATCTGGACAGCAGGTTTTACTTACTCCAGTGGAAGAGCGAGTGCAAGATTTGCAGCCCCCAACTACTTAGCCATTCATCCGCCCCTGGGGCTTGATGCTGTTCGTTAATCAGATTTATGCCCTAAGTCTTGGGGCTTCGTGTTTTACAGAGGTGACTAACTAACAACAAACAAGGCACACCCCACAGAAAGGGAAAGGATAAAAACATACACTTGATGGAAAGAAGAACTGTAAACTAGAATACACTGTGATGTCTTCTAAGCCACAAGTGGTAAAGAGTATGGGCGCCTCTCTTCCTTTTTCTTAATAACCCACAGACATACTTTACATAATTTCTACTCACATAAAATTCATTGACTTTGTACTTAAATAAAATTGTTCCCTATGTGAATTTTTACTTGTTATTTTATTTTTTATTTATTTGTTTACTTTTGGCGGGACAGAGGTTCAAATTCATGACTTGGCACTTGCCAGGCAGGCACTTGTGCCATGGAGCTATCTCCGTGGCCCCTTATCTTTTTAATAGAAACAAAATAAAAATATTATAATGGCTAATTTTTTCAAATACTATTAAAAGGGAAAATGCATTGAAATAAACATACATAATATTTTGGCAAGGTTTTAAATGGACTCAAACTTTTTAGAAATAACTTTAGAAGTGAAGACTTGTTGAGAGAAATCTGACCTTACTACTGTAGCATGTTTGTTTTCATGAAGCCCTAAGATGTTGCCAGCGCACTGCTAGGCAATTCTCCACTTCATTTTATAAAAACAAAACAATTTGGCTTTGACAGTATCAGGAGACTTACAAAAGAAGCCTAAGAGTATTTATAGTAAACTTGATGCAGGAGCTTCTACTTCTACTTTTCTAACTTACTTTAAAATTTGCAAAATGATTTTAAGGGAAAAAAGGCCAAATATTAATACATCTCAACTACTTGTCTCAATAGAAAAGCCGCAGAGAGGTATAAGTCTATGATACTGTACAGCTGTGCTATTCTAAAGGAAAAAGAAATCATTGCTTTCCTCCCTTTGCCATTAGATAGCCTGCCTACCTGCCTCTGATTCTCACCCGTGGTTTCAAGTTCTGGTTAGAAAATGGAGAACAAAGATAAATTTACAGCTTAGGGTGGATCATTCTAAGGTTTGTGTTACTGAGTCTTGCAATGAAATCTTTCCTTAAGAGATGTCTATTTCCCTCCTTCAAGAACACGAACTTCCATTAATGATAGTTTCTCTTAAGTCAAAAACACTTTGCAGAGCAGGGGAGGACCCCAGGGAACGCAGTCCCACTGAGAGCTCACTTCTGCTTATGGTTCATAGGATCCCAACCCTTCCTGTAGCAAGGAAGGGAAATATGTCCAGGAAGCACAAATTTTTGGAGATAGGAAACAAAGAACAAGTACAGTTGTTTCTTTTTTTTTTTTTTTTTTTTTTTTTTTTTTTTTTTTTTTTTTTTTTTGTCTTTTTGAGACAGGGTCTCGCTATGCAGTTGAGGCTGGTCCTGAGCTCACTTGTAGCCCAGGCTGGTCTCGAACTCTCACCAATCCTCCTGCCTCAGCCTCCCGAGTGCTGGGATTACAGGTGTGAGCCACCACGCCCGGCGACAGTTGTTTCTTTTTATCTGTTTGTGACCGTTGGGTTTATTGTAAATGTAAAGGGTTACCATATAGTCCACTGTGAGGCATGCAGATCAGCAAATGAATTTCTCTTTAGTACAGTAACTGGTTGTACGTGTTTGCATCATTTCTGTGAGATTCCTAACACTGTTTACACAGTCTCAAGTAAAGAAAATTCCCATTTATTTCACAGAGAAAATGAGACTAAACAAAATTCTTAAACTTTTCTTTTAAAAAAATGAATGTTTATGGTTATAAGGCTTCTAAAGGCAAACCAAATTAGCAAAGGTCTATCTTGGCACACGTAGAGCTCTAACGTGACTCTCGAAAAGGCAGTGAGGGCATGAGCGCAGCCTCCCTGGAGCAGGGCCTTGGAGCAAAGATTTGAAAAGTGCTGGGAGGAGAACCTGCGATCTAAGGCTCTATCTTATTTCCCTCTAGGACCTTAGGTAAGGCACCTGCCTTTGGAAGCATCAGCTTCAGCTAGGAGCCAAGCTGTATCAGTGTGATCTAAAGACCAGCAAACACAAAAGATCTAGTAATTTCTTGATAAATGGCATGGCACTGTTGGTAAATAAGTGCTGTTAGGTTTGCAGTAAAGGCAGATTCTTATCATTACACGTAAAACCACTTTTGTGCCACAACTAAATTTTCTTCCCCCTGCCCCAGTCATGAGGATTTTTCCAGAATTGAATTTCTGAATTAAAATAGTCAATTTCTATTATCTACTGTGAATTATTATTTTTGCCTAGAAATTCCTTACAATCTGATTGCCATAATTTACACAGGAATCTTAATGCCTTAATCTCTAACACAAACGTTAAATAAAATTTCTTTTTATTTTCTAATAGTTGTCTTATCTCTATATAGATAGGATGAGGTTAAAAACCAAAGAGAAAATGCAGAATGACACTTGCTCGGACACCCTATAGAACTTTTAATCTCATTTTAAGAAATGGGATAGCCGGGCGTGGTGGCTCACCCCTGTAATCCCAGCACTCAGGAGGCTGAGGCAGGAGGATTGGTGAGAGTTCGAGACCAGCCTGGGCTACAAAAGTGAGTGCAGGACCAGCCTCAACTGCATAGCGAGACCCTGTCTCAAAAAGACAAAAAAAAAAAAAAAAAAAAGAAATGGGATAAGCGTGATTTCACCATCAGCCAGAGAACAGATAGTGGAAATGCGGTGCTGATGTGCCTCAGAGCACTACTGGGCCCTAAAGGAGATGGACCCTGAGTCACTTGTGGGGAAACACAGGCACCTGGAGACCACGCTGTTAAGGGAAATCTGAGACACACAGCTAGAGCATAAAGCGCCTTCTCTTACATGAGAAACGCCGAGTTTAAATAAGGAGCGAGATAAAAGATAGATAATGGGAAGCAGGGATCTGTCAACTGAGAAGGGAGCACAAGGGGAGGGAGGAGGTGGGAGCTTTTAAAAGAGAACTGAAAAAAAAAATGGCGAAAGATGTTTTGCAAATGGCAAGGGAACCAAGAGGTAGAAGGCACAAGAGGGGGCAGGGAGGAGAAGGCTAGGAGACCACCAAAAAAAAGAAAAAGAACGGAGGTGTGTTATGTGCCAACTCCCTAGGATAAAGGTGCTCACTACGTATGTACTCCAGACACGCCCTGACATGCTGCGTGTGGTGACGCACACACGTAATTCCAGCCCCGGGGGGCGCTGAGGCAGGAGCATCCTGTGACTTTGAGACCAACCTGGGCTACAACGTGAACTCCAGGCCAGCCTGAACCGCATAGAGAGACCCTGTCTTAAAAGGACCAAGACACTCTCTACAAAGCCCCTCAAAACAAAAAAACCACACTGATAAAAATTGAAAAAAGAAAAAGTATGTTTCATATTGTTTTACTTGCTTGGAGAAGCTATAAGCAACCTTAAAATGGCAAACAATCCACTATACATAGGAAAAAAAATAAAAATGAGAAAATTAATTCATTATTCCCATTTTTAAAATTAAATAATTAATTTATTTATCTGTTACAGGGTTTCACTACATAGTTCAGACTTAGTGATTCTCCCATCTCAGGCTCCTCAGTGCTGGGAGTACAGGCTTGCACTAGCACACCTGGTTTCAGCACCGCACTGCACAGCCAGGATCCTGGGGCTGATGAGGCATGCGGTACTGGGGATCAAACTCAGGCCCTTGTGCTTGCCATACAGGTGCTTAGACCACTGAGCTATCTCCCCAGCCCTTCATTATTTTTTATAAGCTAGAAAACTGCAAAAATTTGTTTCATTAGGTTTGAGAGTTAATAATGTTTAATCTTTATTTGACAAAAGTTAATATAGGTACATGATATACAGCATGTTTTCAAGTATCTATGCATTGTGTAGAATTAGATAAGCTACTTAAAATATGTATTGATGTATACACTTGTGTTTTTTGTAGTGAGGATATTTAGTTGTTTTTAGCCATTTTCAAGTATATGATACGATGTTAACTCTAGTCCCCTTGCTTTATAGAGCACTTCTTGAACCCTCTGACTTATGTCTGACACTCTGCATCATTTGGCCAGTGTCTCCCCAAAATGTTCCTCCCCTGTCTCTCAGACATACTATCCTAGTCTCTGCTTTCATGTATCTGACTTTTTTTGGATCCCACCTTATCCTACCAGCTTCATATCATTGCAACAAAATACATGATGCAAGGAAGTTATGAGGAGGAACGATTGATTTAGCTCATGGCTCTGGAGATTGCAATCCAAACAGAGCCTTTCACTTGGGGTTCTGTTGAGGGTGCCCAACAGCAACAGTAAGAAATACCTGCTGGAACAAACTGGCTGCATCAGGAGCCAGGAAACAGAGACTGAGGTCCCCCAACTCACTTGGACCACAAACTGTTGAGGGCTTAAGAACATCACAGCGGGTGCCACTCTGGTAGGGCCCCCAGTGCCTCCCATACTGCCATTCTGAGGATCAGTCCTTTAGCATGGAACTCTGGAGAACACTGTCCAAACTACAGCACACATATGTGGAAGAAGATTATATAGTAGTTGTCACTTTATGGTTTACTTATTTCCCTTAACATAATATTCTTGAGCTTGGGAGATATCTTGGAGGTCTAAGTGCCTGCCTGGCAAGTGCAAAGACCCAGGTTCGATCCCTGGTACCACATACTGTACTGGTCCCAGAACTCTGGGAGCACCATGCCCACCTCCCAAACCCACCCTGGTGGGTGTAATCCCAGCACGCCTGTAATCCCAGCACTGTAGAAGCTGAGACAGGAGAACCACTATGAGTCTAAGCTGCATAGCAAGACCCTGTACCAAATTTAAAACAAAACAAAACAAAAAAACATAATATTCTCTGCATCCGATCCTGTTGTTGCAAATGACAGATTTACATCCTTTCAAAAGTTAAATATCACAATAAACAGATGCAGAAATATTGATACTGATAGTTGTACAGGTCTACCCCATGTTAGTGCGATTGACATGAGTAAGTCAAATCTTAGCTATTGTGAGCTATGCTGTAACAAACATGCAAATGCGGTTAGCTATCTCCTTGACATACTGATCCTATTTCCTTTGCCTACGTACCTGGTCATGGAATTACTGCCTATTATCGTAGGCTTGGTTTTAATTTTTTTGAGGGAATTCCCTACTAGTTTCCATAATGGCTGTTGTAATGCAGATTGTCTCCAACAATACTTGACCTACTCTGCCATTTTGCTAATAGCTATCCTAAAGGATATCAGGAGATATTTCACTGTGGCTTAATCTTCATTTCCTTGGTGATTAGCGATGCTGAGCATTAAAATCAGGTGGGTTTTTATGTGACAGAGTTAAGTTCTGTATATACTTACACAGCCTCTGTCTGAGAGAGACAACTCGAGTGGATTGTCCCATATACCTTGTATAATAACCTATTAACTTCTTATCAAATGTGTGGTTATTTTTTCCCATGCAACAGGCTGCCTTTTCATTACTGTTGATTCCTGTACTTTGAAGAAGGCTTTTCAGTTTACATAGTGCCTCAAAGTTTACATAGTTATGTAGTACCCTTTTAAAGTACATAGTACTTCATATTTACTTTTCTTTTTATATTCTATGCTTTTTGTGTGTCAAATCCCAAAAAACTCATTCACTGCAGTTCAATATGGATTTCTCCCCTATGGTTTCTTATGGTTTTATAGACTAAAGTCTTACATAGAAGTCTTCAGTCCATTTTGGTTGCCATTGGTACATAATACAAGAAAAGGGCTCAGTTTCATTTTTTTGCATATCTGTAATATGAATAAAAATAATAGGAATATTATTATGTTTAAGACACCATCCTTCTATTTTGCATCTGTAGTATCCTTAATGAATACCATGTTCATGGATTTATTTCTAGCTTTTCTATTCTGAAGAGACTAATAACAAATGAGATTAAAGTAGACCCTTCCCTAAAATAAAAAAATACAAAAGTAAATCACAATGTGCCGGCCCCACCCCCAGGGTGCGCTGAGATGGCAGTTGAAACTGGGTGTGGTGACATGAGGCTGTAATCCCAGCTCTTGGGAGGCAGATCACTATGAGTTCGATCTAGTAGTGAGACCCTGAACACCTTGTAAACCCTTCCCTACAATACGAGAGAGAGAGAGAGAGATTAAATCAGTAACAAACAGTAACAAAGTTTTTTACCAAAGAAAAATACAGGATCTGATGAATTCACTGTTAAATTCTACCTAGTGCTTAAAAGAGAATGAATATCAACTTTTTCCAAACTCTTCTAAAAAATTTAAGAGGAGGGCCAGCCTGGTAATTTAGCAGACTAAAACGCCTGCTTAGGGACAGCACAGCAGCCAGGGTTCAATACCCTGCTTGCTGTGCCGGTCCTGCCCATGCAGCATTTGAAGCTGCTGATTAAGACTGGGCATGGTGGCACACACCTGCAATCCCAGCACTTGGGAAGCTGAAAACAGGAGAATCACTACCAATTTGATCTATGTAATGAGACCCTGTAAACTCTTCCCTAAATACAGAAAAAAAATTAAGAGGGTAAAATGCTTCAAAATATATTTTTAGAGAGCTGACATTACACGGTACCAGAGCCAAGCATTCCAGGACAATATTCTTGATGATCCAAAACTCTCAACTAAATTCTAGAAAACTGAATTCAACAGAACATTAAGAAGATTATGCACCAGGATGAAGCAGGATTTATCCCTGGGATAAAAGGAGATATTCAAATCAATATATTTAAATTAACAAACGATGCATTCTATTAACAGAATGAAGGAAAGTATCATTATCTAATTAGATGCAGGAAAAAAATTAAAATTCAACATTCTGTTAAGGTTTTTAAAAAACTTAATCAAATTGGCACAGAAGAAATGCACCTCAACAAAAGCCTTATATTCTGAGCTCACAGTTAACACCGTACTCAATGGCAAATAAAAATTTTTCTTTGTAATACGTAATAAAATAAGGCCACTCACTCTCATTGCTTGCATTTGTCATAGCGTACTGGAAATGCTATCCAGAATAATTAAGAGAAAGAAATAAAAGACAGGGCCAGCAAGATGGCTCACCAGACTAAGTGCCTGCTTAGGCAAGCACAGGGACCAGGGTTTGGTTCCTGGCATCCCATGCTACACCAGCCCTGCCCATGGGTAAGCTGAGCTGGCCCCTGGGTCCTAGTGTGATAGTGCGTGCCTGTAATCCCAGCACTGTGGAGGCTGAAAGTAAGAGGATCGCCAGGAATCTGAGCTGCGTAGTGAGACTCTGTACCAAATACATGAAAAATAAATAAGCAAATAAATAGAAGGGATCCAACTTGAAAGAAAAAAAAAATTAAGTTGCCCCTGTTTATGAGCAGCACTGCCTTATATACAGAAAAACCTTGAAATTTCCAAGAAAAACCTATTAGAACTAATAAATTCAGAATAGTTTTAGAATTCAACATTAATCTTTAAAAATCCATAACAGTTTTTCATTATTTTAGAGAGGAAAAACCACTGAAAACAATTGTACAAAATTTCAAACCAAGATTGGACAGTAACAATGGCTAGTACATTGTTCTTCTTTATTTTTAGGTATTTAGGACAGGGTCTACAGTGTCTCACTACACAGATCAGACTCGTAGTGACCCTCCTGTTTTCAGCCTGCCAATGCTGAGATTGCAGGTGTGCGCCACCATGCCCTGTCTCACTCACCCAGCACCATCCCTGTGTGTGCCTAAGCAGCTTCTGTAATCCACTGATCAATAATATAATCTCACTAATAATGATTTAAAAAAAAAAAAAAACTTTAGAGGGACTAGAAGATAGCTCAGCAGAATAAGTACTTTCTTGGCAAGCACAAGGACCTGAGTTCAATCCCAGATTTAGGAAAAACAAAAACACCTTTAGAAATAAACTTAACAAAGAAATAAAAGAAGTAAAGGGGCAGGAGAGATAGCTCCACAGCACAACTGCCTGCCTGGCAAAGTGCAAAGTCATGAGTTTGAACCCTCATTCCATTAAAAAAAAAAAAAAGCGAAATATGTATATCTTGAAAGCATAAAATATTACTACAGCAACTATTGTTAAACTCCTGGTGTTTGGTTTGGTGAAATTCTGTATCATTTCTAAATCCTTTAAATACTTTTATTCTCTTTATATAATAAAAAAAAGAAGGAGCTGGGGAAATAGCTCCGTGGCACAAGTGCCTGCCTGGCAAGTGTAAGGTCATGAGTTCGAATGCCAGTCCTGAAAACAAACAAACAACAAAAAAAAAACAACTACTTCTTGGGGCCCAGTGGGATGGCTCAGTGGTCTAAAGTGCCTGCTTGGGAAAGCTTGGGCGGCTTCAGGGACCACAGTTCGATCCCCGGCACCACATGCTGCGCCAGCCGTGTCCTCGGGGTGGGCTGAGCCAGCCATAAAAATGAGTGAATAAACAAACAAAGGTTCTGAAACAAGAAAAAAAATAAAATAAATAAAAATAAAAAAAAATCGAAAACATGATTTAAAAAAATAAATAAAAAGAAAAAAGAAAAGTATAAAATATTAATGAAATAACTGAAGAAGACAAATATGAAAGATCTGCTCTATTCACAGATAGGAAGAATCAGTTTTACTAAGTCTTCATACTAACCAAAGAAATGTACAGTTTTATGTAGCCCTTACTAGGTTTCTGTGACATTTCTCACAAAAACAGACAAAAAGAAAATCCTAAAATTCATATAGAGCCATAGAGAACCCTGAATAGGCAAAGTAATTTTGAGGGCAGGGTGCCCACAAAACTGGCGCATCATACAACCTGATGTCAAAAGCTACTGCAAAGCTGTAAGACTCAGAATATCCTTGTACTAGCCTAAAAATGACTCAAGCAGTAGAACAGGATATAGAAAGCAAAACAGCTTCACCTTTTAAATATTTCTGTGGCTCTTCTACAATGAAGTTTAAGTTAGAGTGGTTGGACAAGTGCTCTCCTCAAGGAAAACGTAGGCTCCAGGAGAGATGCTTGCAATGATGGCCTTAGCATTTCTTACTCCTATAATAAAAAAGGAGATGTATCAAAGAAATAATTCTCTTTTCTGCTATGCCTACAGTACAAGCTCAAGGAGACCACAACTTTGAAGTTCTTAACCATGCAAAGAACTTTATTGTTTGAGCAGAAAAAGCAAAGGAGAGGAATGACTGGATCAGCTACTGTCAAATGCACGGAAGTCCCAGCACCCTGCTTCCCAGTCTCAAGTGGCTGCTGCACCTGAGAAATGTGGCTATCTTAAACTGAAAGGGATAAAGCCAAAGTTTTTGTGGTATTGAAAGGCAGCAGTGTGGGCTTCGTAAAAGTGAGCAGATGCTTGCTACACAAGGATGCCGTATTGGAGGGAGTTTTTAAGCTCCACTGGCAAATTCATCATTTAAGGATTTTAATAGTCTGCTTGGTGTTAGCTTTATTACCATGAATGCAGCAAACGTAAAGCAAGAGAATCAAACTGCGAAACAGTCTTTTGAAATAATCGCTCCCTACAGAAGTTTCAGCTTTACAGCCGAGTCTGCTAAAGAGAAGCAAGGCTGGTCTTAAGCTGGGCAGCAATCCCTTGCAGGAACTCTCTGATTATGAGGTAGCTGTGAGCTGTGCAGATTGGGAAGCACCCACTCTTGACTGGGCCTCCGTCCATCAATCTCTGTTGTCATCTGTAAGAAGTGCGAAGGACCACACGGAACTTTGGGACCAAATGATACCAACGTTAGAAGTCTAAAAGCACATGCCAGCATTTGGAGCAATGATTTTGAAAGAAACCATAGGAATTCCAGGACTACATGGAAACTAAACAGCACTCTTCTCAACAACCAATGGGTCACAGATGAAGTTAAAGAAGAAATAAAGCAGTATCTACAATTTAATGAAAATTCAAACACAACCTACCGGAATTTGTGGGATGCAATAAAAGCAGTTCTCAGAGGGAAATTCATAGCTCTGAACTCACACATTAAGAAAACAGAACGGGAACAAATAAACAATCTTACACAACACTTAAACCGACTAGAACCGGAAGAACAAATGAAATCCAAAGCCCAAAGGCGGGAGGAAATTATAAAGATTAGAGCAGAAATCAATTCAATTGAGACAAAGAAAACAATACAAAGAATTAATAAATCCAAAAGCTGGTTCTTCAAAAGATTAAATAAGATTGATAAGCCCCTAGCTAACCTCATCAAAAAGAGGAAAGAAAGGATTCAAATTCAAGCAATAAGGAATGAAAAGGGTGAAATTACTACAGACCCAGCAGAGATACAGAGAATCATTAATAGTTACTTTGAGAATCTCTACTCTCACAGAATTGAAGCCACAGATGAAATGGACAGATTCCTATAAAGGTACAAATTACCAAAACTAAATCAAGAAGATATTAAAATCTCAACAACCCAATAACAGCCAATGAAATACAAAATGTAATAAAAAGCCTACCGACAAAGAAAAGTCCGGGACCCGATGGATTCACCTCTGAATTCTACAAGAAATTTAGAGAAGACATAACCCCAATACTCCTCAAACTTTTCAATGAGATTGAAAAAGCAATCCTTCCAAAATCATTCCTAGAGGCAAGTATCACACTGATACCAAAACCAGAAAGAGATGTAACTAAAAAAGAAAACTACAGGCCAATCTCTCTCATGAATATTGACGCAAAAATTCTCAATAAAATCCTAGCCATTAGAATACAACAAATCATCAAGAAGATTATACATCACGACCAGGTAGGATTCATCCC